>APFE030211877.1:70502-89696 GCA_000404065.3 Pinus taeda
ATTCTAGCAAAAACAATAAAGGAGTTGAGTATCAAAAGACCAGGTAGGAAACCAAGAGACACAAAAAGAATCCACCTGGTAGGAAAAATAGCAAATATCATGATGGGAAAGATTACCATGTGGAAATATGTGGATCTAGGTAGTCCAATTGTCAAGACACTCATAAATGGGATAGAAATTCCAAATACATTGATTGACTTAGGGGATGCTATAAACATTATGAGTAGACAGACTATGGAACAACTCAAACTTCCTAATCTTGTTTTTACACCTACCTTACTGCAACTTGCAGATAGATTAGTAATCAAACCAAATGGTGTACTAGAAGATATTTTGGTCTCCTTAGATTCTTGGGAATATCCAATAGATTTCATGATTTTGACTCCCAAGAGTAATCTAGGAGGGCACCCACTCATCTTAGGAAGACCTTGGCTAGCCATAGTTGATGCTTTTATTAGTTGTAGATACGGGGACATGTACATTTCCAATGGTAGTTAAACAAAGAAATTCACCTTGTATCCTCCAACAAAAGCAGTTATAGAAGTAGGAGACAATGAATGAGTCGATGATGAAGATATTATACAACCTGTCTTTACTCTCTCTGAAGTTAGTGAAGATAGTCAAGTCTTGAATACATTAGAAAATTTTAAAACATCTTCAGAATATGACCACACACAATTTCAGGTAGATTATGATATTGAATATTTGTCATCAAGGCAAATGTATCTCTACTCTATGGAAGAGTTTGGAAGTTCTGCAATTGAAATTTTTCCAAAAAAACATTGAATATTAACAAAAATTTGGAAAAATTACAACAGGAAGAACTAACCAAAATCTTGCAAAAGCATTATGCTGCATTTGCATGGGAGTATACTGATATGAAAGAAATTGACCCTAAGACTTGCATCCATCATATCTATATTGAGGAAAATAGTAGACCAATCAGACAACCTCAAAGAAGGATGAATCCAAATCTTAGGGAGATTGTGAAAGAAGAGCTCCGAAAACTACTCAATGTGAACTTCATTTACCCAATTTCAGATAGCCGATGGGTTTCTCCCTTGGTTATAGTACCCAAAAAGAATGGTAAATGCAGGGTGTGCATTGATTACAGGGAATTGAATAAAGCAACTTTGAAGGATCACTTTCCATTGCCCTTTATTGATCAATATTAGATACATTAGCAGGAAAAAAGTAATTTTCATTTCTAGATGGTTTTAGTGGTTATAATCAAATTCAGGTAGCACCTAAAGATCAGGATAAAACCACATTTACTTATCCATGGGGAACTTTTTCCTACTGAGTGCTTCCTTTTGGATTATGTAATGCACTCGCAACATTCCAAAGAGTAGTACTAGGAATTTTTTCTGATCTAATCCATGATTGTGTAGAGGTATATATGGATGATTTTATAGTTTATGGTAATACATTTGAAGAAGCCTTAGAAAATTTGGAAAAAGTCCTTATAAGATGTAAAGAAACAAACCTTTCATTAAGACATGAAAAATGCTTTATGATGTTTATTGAAGGCATTTTTTTGGGACATCATATTTCAAGGGATGGGATTAAAGTTGATAAATCAAAAGTTGAAGTCATCTCCAAGTTACCTATTCCAAATTGTCAAAAAGATATTGTAAGTTTTCTAGGATTTACTGGTTATTATAGAAGATTTATAGAAAACTTCACCAAAATAGCACCTACACTCTTCAAATTGCTTACAAAAGACTATGAATTCAAATGGAGTCCTGATTGCCAATTAGCATTTGAAGCTTTGAAAACAAGAATATCTGAAGCACCTATCTTGAGAGGACCAAATTGGAAACTTCCTTTCTATATTTCTACAGATGCTTCAGATACAACTCTAGGAGCTATATTGGGACAAAAAGACTTGGTTCCTTATGCCGTTTACTATACTAGTAAAAATTTGACTCCCACTGAGTTGAATTATATTGTGATTGAAAAAGAGTTCTTAGCTGTTGTTCATGCAATTAATAAGTTCATACATCATATAACAGGCTATGAAAATTTTATTCTTACTGATCATTCTACAATTAGATATCTAATGAACAAACCTGTTACTAATGGCAGAGTTACGATATGGCTCCTACTTTTGCAAGAATTCAATATTATTGTGTTAGATAGACCAGGGAAACAAAACACAGTAGCTGATTTCTTCTCTAGGATTCAGAATATCAAAGAAGATTCACCTGTAGAGGATAAGTTTCCAGATGAATACTTATTTGTAGTAACTACTAAGACTCCTTGGTTTTCAGATATGGCTAACTATTTGGTTACAGGGAAATTACCTCCACATTTATTTCCTAGTGAAAGAAGAAAGATTATTCAGGAGAGTTCAAGATATTCATGGATTTCTAACGAATTGTTTAAAATAGGGCCATACTTTGTGATCAGAAGGTGTGTCAGGGAAGATGAAATGCCTGATATCCTTAAAGCGTGTCATGATGAGCCGTGCAGTGGACACTTTGTTGATAAGAGGACAACCTATAAATTCCTTTCTTTAGGATATTATTGGTCGTTCCTCTTCAAAGATGCAAAACAATATGTGAAAAGGTGTGACAACTGCCAAAGGGTAGGGAAACATACCCCCTCAAATGAGATGCCATTACAACCACAGGTACTCATCGAACACTTTGAAAAATGGGCTTTAGACTTTATTGGACCTATTAATCCTCAATATAAATAGAAAAAGTATATATTGGTATGTATTGATTATGTCACTAAATGGGTAGAAGCCAAAGCATTATTTCCTGAAACTGAAAATTCAGTTGTTAGTTTTCTTTATGAGGATATTTTTACTCTCTTTCTGTTCCAAGAGAAATTGTGACAGATCATGGAGGTCAATTCACATCTACAATGGTGGAGAAGCTGATGGAAGAGTACAAGATCAAGCACAGAAAATCCACTCCTTACCATCTGCAAGCAAATGCTCAAGTGGAGTCCACAAACAAAGTAATTTAAGGCATCATTACCAAGATTGTTCATCTACACAGAAGAGATTGGGCATAAAGGCTTCCTGAAGCCTTATGGGCCTATAGAACCACATGGAGGAACACAACAGGACATTCTCCCTATGAATTTGTTTATGAGAAGGAAGTTCTGCTCCCCATTCAGTTCCAAGTTGATACCTTCAAGATGGCAGTTCAATTGGGAATGGATTTATCAAAAGCCCAAAAGCATAGAATGGAGTAATTGAATGAACTAGATGAGATCAGACAAGAAGAAATTCTAAGAACTAATCTAGTTCAACATCAAAGAACTAAGTGGCATGAAAAATACATCAAGGACAAAAAATTTCAAGAAGGAGATTGGGCATTGCTATTTGATTCCAAATTCAAAGATTTTCAAGGTAAATTTCAAGCTCATTGGCTTGGGCCATATGAGATTGAATAAGTTTTTAGCAATGGAGTGGTAAGAATAAAAACAATTGATGAGTATCAAACTCCTCTCATTGTGAATGGTCACAGATTGAAGATCTATCATAAGCCACTCTCACAGGAGGAGTCTATCAAAATATTTCAAGATAATTCTACAATGAGGCCAGTGAATAAAAATCCTTCTTCTCCACCAGCGTAGTCTTTATTCTTAAAAAAAAATAAATGAAAAATGTATAAGCCTGAAAACCAATCACTGATTGGCAGTCTAATATAGAAAATACAGGGTGAAAATCAGCAACTTCTGACACCCTATATTTTACAAAAAAAATCTCTCTCATTTCACTCATAGTTGTTTCATTTCATGTCATGTCATTTCATTTCATTTTCATTCCATCTCACCACCACATTCCACCAATAAAATTTCTTTCAGTTTATCTTCATGTTCAGCTTTCCATATTCATTCAGTCATCTTTCATTTCCATCCATCTCCATTCACTTTTCCAAGTCATGTGTTACTCGCTATGTCAGTGTCCGCAGCTGAATTCTGATTCCGTAGTTGAATACTGATTCCACAACTGATTGTTGATTCCGTAGCTAATCCTCTGTTACTCTGTAGTGACAGTCAAGTGATTAGTCAAATAATGATGAAAGTCAGATGCATGTATGGAAGAGGAAAATATTTTGAAGATGTCAGCACCTAAAAGCACCTACAAGAGGCAGCCAATCAAAAGTTAGCAAACAAAAGTGGTAAGATTCTAAGGTATGAGAAAAATCAATTTCAAATAGCATTTTAAACACATAATCTGTATAGTTCGTAAAATCACAAACTCCATAATGTGTAATGATTGAATTGATAGCCGCCTTAACTCCTCCATGACCTCTGCATAACTCCACCATGACTTCTGCATCAAATTCCAACAGCCTCATAATCCTCTTTTGAATTTAACTCGTACTCAGTTGTACGTCCGCATTACATTTGTTGAACCGACTAATCATGAAGACATAAGCCAATTGACCACAGTTCTCCTCCTCTAACGCTCCACTCCGCACTCATTTTATGAATTTGCTAACGTCCACTCAACAGCCTTTTATTTCAAAATTCTGCTAGTCTCACTCTGTCTCCATACTCTCACACCGAGTTTTACAACTGTCAGTTCAAGGTTTGTTTATATAGACCTATGCTCCGTGAACTTGTTCTCATTGCATGCTCTGTATTCCTCCCGCTTTGTAATCATTGGTTTCTCCGCAACCTTTTTCCATTCTCTACTCATATCACTATTTTGCCTCCGTGAAACCATCACTTACAGAGGTATCTTCGAAGCAAGGAGGAGGAATGGTTTTTCCGGTAAGAACAGAGCCGGATGGAGCCAAATTTATGGATGGTTATCCACAGCTAAAGAGCACATTAAGAAAACCAAGGTGGTTGTAGTTTATTTAGAAGTTCAGGGGTCATAATAAAGAAGTCACAAAGACGTTTGCAAGGTCCTTCAATGATATGGAAGTTGAGATTGGGGATATAAAATTCCCGGTAAAATAGGCATCCATTGCAGCAGCAACATAGCTCCCACAGGAAGGAGAACGATGGTTCAAAAATAAGGACTTCGATGAAAAGGCCTAGAGGATCATTTTGCGTAACCCAGGTATGGATATATCTATTTTTAAATGTGGAATTCATGTTTCAGCCCTAAAGGAAAAATGGAGCAGTTTGTTGTTGATAATTCAAAAATTCATTACGTGTGAAGGAAGGTATGGGTCTATGTACATGTACCATATAAGGTTATTAATGAATTTTCTGGAGAGTCAAGCCATCAATCTTCCTTATTTCTTGTTAAGTAGCTTGAAAAATATGTCTACCACTGTACAAAAGAATATGGATGATGTAGAGCCTCATCTTTATCATCACGGCCTTGTTCTGGTTGAAAATCAATTGAAAGAGAGGGGATACATGGGAACAATTCCTAATTAGGAATTTCTTTCAGGACCCACCTGAAATCCCTGAGGGTAGCTCAACAAGAAAAAGTAGGAGAAAAAGAACAAATGTAAAAATTCAAGATACTCCTACTAGTATAACTAAAGAAACCAGTAACGAAGAAATGTTGTCTAAAACTTTGACTGAGATTAGAAAAAAAAGTAAAACATAAAGGGAAAAGAAATGTTGAAGATATTTATCAAACCCCAGAACCTTCTTCAGAAGAAGAACGGGTACTTTCTGAGAGACTAGTTCATCTTAAGGAGCAATTATCTAAGGCAAAAGAAAAAGGAAAGGAGAAACAAAGTTTAGAAAAGGGAGATACCAACTCACAGAATTTAGAAGGAGCTCAAGACTTAAAGGAAAATTGAAGAAAGTGCAAATCAAAGGAGCCCACTTCATAGATCTAGGAGGGGAAACACCAGAACAGTCACCAGAAATCACTCCTCCTGACCATAATCCACAGCATTCACCTTCTCCTCAACTAGATTTTGAAATCAGACCAAGGAAGACCACACCAGAAATTGATCAAACTCAACAACAGATGTATGATTTTATTGAATCATTGGAAAAGATTGCAATAGAACAGGGCACCTCATCTAATCATCCTGGTACAACTCAAGAAATTTTGATCCAATCATTAAAACAAGAAGTTTATGAACTAGAAGTCCTCAATAGACATATCAAAAGGGAAAATGAGACATTGAAAGAACAAAACAAATTGGACAAGATCATCCATGACAACATCATGCTACATTTAGGATTGTGGCACAAGAAAAATAGGAAATTGAAGAAGAAAGTAGAGCCCTTATCAATCTCGAATACAGGTGCCTTATGATGAAGCCCAGGATGACAGTGACACCAAGGAAGAAGAAGAAAAGGTTAGATGTATTAGCAAAGGTCTCAGAGCAGATGAATTGAAGGAAGGATAGTCATATTTTTGGTTGCATGAGGACATGCAACATCTTCACAGTGGGGCTATGTTAAGCCCCAGAACTACCTCTCTTCTACATACTTTTCTAAACCTTTTCTCTTCCATTTTCCCACATCAATGCCTCATAAGCTATCAAAGATTGTTACATATTGATTCTAGGAGTGCATTTAAGTAGTTTTCAAACTATATCCTTGTGTGTGCTATTTGATTTAAATTTTGTTCATTAGCTACGGAATGTAGCCACTTTTTGCAGCTCACTTGCAATTCCGCAACTGTTTTCATTGTTTTGTAGGTTACAGGTGTCGACAGGAGAAATGAGGCACATGGAGAGCTCAGAAATGTTCTACACATGGACAAGGTCCTATCTGTTTAGCCGAATTTGTGAAGAAAGGCATCGGCCAAAGGATGGTCAATAGAGAGTCCTACATCAATTAGGACTCTGTTCCAGCACGTGAAAAAGTCCGAGATTGTTCCTGAGTTCATGGATCCACTTTTGCCAGCTACAGGTCGTCTCTCTGACGCAATATAATACCCACCTTTCATAGATTTAATGTTTGTGGCAACTTGTTCGCGTGTCCTCTGCTGAATATTTTTCTCCAAAGGACAGTTATCTATTTTCCTTGATAAATAAAGTGTTTACAATGCAAGTAGTTAGTCTTGATGTTAGTTTTGATGATTTGTTTTAGCGTTAGTATGTTGTTGTAACCAAGAGACATATCCTTTGTTTTGCAATACAAAAAATATGTTTTCTTATGACTGTTTAAAGCGTGGTTTTGAGGTGACAGTGTATTAACCCAAGGCTATGCGGAGGGCCCCTGCTAGCTGAGGTTTTGTCTTTCGTTTTTTGTATAGTTTTCATGTGTGTTTTCTCTTATTTCAACTGTACATTTCTGATGTTCTGTTCATGGTATTAATCATTTTTATTCCTGTACATGATTTGCAGCATTGTTATCTTTTTCACTAACACTGATCAGTGCATTTCAGGATAGGTTATGCTCGAGCTTTCTAATATATTTTTGCATCAAGTAGTGATCTAAGATTTGCTTCTCTCCTGAACTTTAGCTTTTAAATTCCAGTTGTTATGCTTTGGTTTCAGTGAGATTTGTTTACTGCTTTTACCTAGTTTAGATATCAAGTTCTTCATGTTATATGACATTATCTCCAGTGCCTTTAGCTTGACCCCATTTTAGAAGTTAATTGGCGAGCTATCGGATTATAAGTGAAGTAATTTGATATTGCTTTCATTAGCCTGCAAGTAGACAGTTTAGATATCAAGTTCTTCATGTTATATGACGTTATCTCTGGTGCCTTTAGCTTAACCATGTTTTAGAAGTTAATTAGCAAGCTATCGGATTATAGGTGAAGTAATTTTATTTTGCTTTCATTAGTTTGCAAGTAAATAGTTTAAATATCAGTTCTTTATGCTACCTGACGTTATCTCCGGTGCCTTTAGCTTAACCCCGTTTTAGAAGTTAATTGGCGAGCTATCAGATTGTAGGTGAAGTAATTTGATTTTGCTTTCATTAGTCTGCAAGTAGATAGTTTAAATGTCATTCTTTCATGCCATATGATGTTATTTCCAGTGTCTTTAGCTTAACCCTATTTTAGAAGTTAATTGACGAAATATCAGAATTATGGGTGAAATCAGTGACTAGTTTCCAGCTTCTTTATTTTTGGTTTTGAGTGCAATAGTTTAGATTTTATTTATGTAATCAGATGGACAGCAAAGATAGTAACCTCATGTTCAGTGCTTCATCTTTTTCTTGATTTAAGTAGCTGCATGTTTACACTTTTGTTCAAGTTCTGATTTTATAAATAGCATGTTTTGAGATCTTTGAAGTGCTAAGTTTGGAAATTAACATAAGAGGCATAAACCTTTGTCTTAAAATCTACATCCATACTTGACCTTTAAAAGTATTCTTAAGACCTTAGAATAGGATTTTCATTTGCATTAGACACTTTAGGAGACAAACAAGAAAAAAACCCCAAAACCAAGATAAAAACTGAAAACAATAAAGTAAGAAAGAAGTTGTCTTGCACATACAATGCACCACACTTCATCAATTTACGATTCTCGGATTGATAATTAATGTAGCAATTTAGGACACACTAAATTGACTAAACACATAGGAGAGGCACACACAAATGGAGGAGGTCCTAGGGGAGTGAGTCCAGAGGGTTCAGCTGGAAGACCAACAAGAGGATTTTGAGGAGCTGGTTGATGATCAGGTGTACCGAACTACTTAAGGTTAGCATGTGACGCTTGTAACATACAAAAACTCATAGAGGTAGGCTCTGAGATGCGGGGGGGGACCAGGGAAAGCACCCAATAATGAAGAATCTTTATACACTGGGTGAAACACTGTTGAAAGGAGTAGAAGACTGTTTGTCAGACATTGACGAGATAATGGACCCGGCGAAGGTCACTGATGTCGACTCGTAGTAAGTCAACTGATCGATGGTAATTTTCTTCCCTTCATGGGGGAAGCACATCTTATGGAACACCGCAGATGCGACAGATAACATCGCATATGTGTAACTACGACTTAAGAGAATGTTGTAATCCAAAGGAGCATCAATGACTTCAATGTCGACATGGATAGCCTTGCCCGCAAGGGTCACTGGACAGTTGCGATACATGCCAAGGGGCGGCGAGGAGTGTCCATCCCAAGCACACAAAGTGATGGTGGAGGGGGACAACTCAGGTGACTTAAGTTGTTTACAAACAGCAACGGACATCACATAGGCGGATGCGCCTTCGTCAATAATGCATCTCAAGATGACAGCATTATGGATTCTAATTGGTATCTCGAAAGCAACCGATGAAGGCAATGGGGGATGCTCTAATGTATCAACTAAGAAGGCAATCAAATGATCATCGGAAGTATCCACTGCACCCAAGGCAGTTAGTATAGCTTTATTTTTGGATTGGCATGACTGGAGAACTTCCAGCATCGACATGGCAACAGGTGATTGTGCCAAGTCGTCTACTATACTGTATGTATGGGCAGCTCTATTAGAATCTGCATTACGACGTAATGGTCCCTTTGGGATCTTAGGAATGGACTCAACCTTAGTTTGATGGATATGTAAAGGACCATTTAGTGTCATAAGAGGCTCAACAGATATTTTGGTTTTGGATTCGGTAGCAAACGAAGTCAAGGGCTTGTTGTATTGATGCAATTGAGTTTGTAGGTTGATATTGGAGGGGATAACCTCATTAGAGTTCATCATAAGGATATGGTAATCACCGAGACCATAAGATTGGGGGAGGTGGGCTGCTTGACCTGGCTGAGGTTGAGTAGCAACAAATCCTTGTTGAGGGAAAGGATTTGTGAGCACTGTCAGTTGGGTTGGCGCAGGATTCTAAATCATTTATTGACCTCTAGAAGTTGCTTGAGCTTCCCACATTTGGTGCATCTAGGGTAAGAGGGGACACTCATG
Source organism: Pinus taeda (assembly GCA_000404065.3). Taxonomy (NCBI): domain Eukaryota; kingdom Viridiplantae; phylum Streptophyta; class Pinopsida; order Pinales; family Pinaceae; genus Pinus; species Pinus taeda. Next base: position 80,245 of record APFE030211877.1, read on the forward strand.
TGTGTAGTGGCTATGTACACCGCAACATGCGCAAGGCTTGTTCGTACAAATAGCCTTGTTCTGCTTGGGCTGGCCACCCTATTGTTGGTTGTTGGTGTTAGGCTGGTTCCCCTAGGGTTGATTAGGTTGGTTACCTTGGTTACCCTAGTTACCTTTGAGGGGGTTGTGGCTACTGGACTTGAGGATGCATGGGAGGTTGCGGCGCTAATGCTTGAGGGGTTGGAGTGCCAGACTGTACATTAAGAGGAGCAACAGTTTGGTAGATAGGTTGGGTCCCTAGAAACATGTTGCTAGCAGGAGGGGCATAAGTATTGAAGGACCTGGTGCCCCCCACGGGTAGCCATAACTCTGATGGGTATATGGAAAATAGTGTGAGAGGGATCCAACGATACCATCATCGGTGTGAGATGCCCCTGGTGCATTGGCACTTCCAGGATGAGGGAGGTCTAGAATGACGGTATAAACATAACCAGATTGTGCAGAAATCAGATCATATCTCAAAGCGGTCTGGAGAGCTTCTTCCTCGGTCTGAGGAAAATGGAATGTGACATATTTCCCAATGGGGGATAAAAGACTCTTAAGAAACCAATCTAGATAGACACAATCTTTGAAAGGCAGGGCACGTCATGTGCTCCTCCTTTGATGCTACTCTTGAACATGGTCAAAAAGACGGGTGGTGGAGGACTGACGAAATGTGGTCAATAGCTTCGTACTAGTGTTGTACCAGAGAGGTAACTATAAATATGAGAGGAACGCTTTAGCAAGCGTCTCGAAAATGGAATGAGTGGTGGACGGATATTCTACATACCATTTTGCAGTGTCTATAGTGAGTGTGCATTGGAAGAGTTGAAGATGAATGGAGTCATCGGTTATGGAGTTGGATGAACACCACATGTGGAAGGATCAATAAATCATTGGTAGGATCCTCTACAAAAATACCTTCAAACTTTGGGATGTCTGAGGGAAGCTTAGTCAGCATAGAGGGCCAACCAACATCATGGTGTATGGGCTCGTTTATTAACTAGTTAAGATGCGGTAGACTTAACCCAGCCATAAAGGAGAGCATGGGGGCTGCCGAAAACAGTTCCTGAGGCTGTTCTGCTTGATGTGACCACCAGGATAGAACCAGAGCCAACACCAGGTTAGGTTCCTGCACCAGCTGTGGATCCAAACATGGTGACGATATGTGGTGAAGGAGGCTCGAAATCGGATAAGATATCAAAAGAACCAGGAGAAGGGTCAGTATGGTGACTCGGAGTGCTATGAACTCAAACCCGACGGGGAGGGGTAATACGCCCAAGAGGAAACTAGGGGTGAAGGCCTAAAAATCTCTGCGACACATGCCTTGGTGGCGCAATGATGGTAGGACACACGAACATGGAAATTGTCAAGGAAGATCAACAATATATCTTTGTCTCGATGCAGGGAGATAAATTTATTATGTTAAGTCTTGGCTTGTGTAAAACAAGTGTCCTTCGCTTAAGGTGTGCTTGTGTGTGTAAGTGTATTAATTGATTAAGCACAGATCATGTTTGTAAAAAAGAAAAAATCTTGTTGAAGATAAACTGAAATAAATAACAGAAAATGAACATCAAAACAATTAACTAAACCCCACACAAACTGGGTTTGCGAACACTATATTGCTTGGTGGCTACACTAATGGGAAATACACTTAAACAATCAAGAGATCTAAATGTCGATGTGACTGGGATCAAGTGACACTAAGCTGTTGGAAAGTGGTGCAGTAACAACAAAAAATCAGAGGGAAGATCGCTGCAAAAAGATAGGGAGATGGGTGAAACACCTAGGGCAACCGATGGGACCCTAAGGAAAATGACCAAACAAGTTTAAATGTGTATGTATGGTAGCAACCTATCTTAACAGATCTGGAAAATGTTGTTGAAAACGTTGCAAAAACTCAAACTACTCACTTAGCGAAACTCCTCCTAAAAAGGCGAAAGTTTACTAGAAGCCCAATGGTGAGGCTAAATTCTACTTTGACAAGTAAATCAGAGTGGATCAAGGCCTAAGAGGGATGAGATAGAGGTTATACAACCCAGCAGACAACTCTCTGCAAAACCCAGAAACCGATCTGAGAAAAACCCTAAAACCCAGAAATCACAGGTATTGACCTATTTCTCTGTAGGGATTGCACTTTTCAGGCTGTTTAGTGCATTCTGGCTCCAGATTGCACTTTTTGGGAAAAAAAGTGTGATTTATGCTCTGTGGATCTCAGTCGGAAAATTTCAAAAAAAAAAGTGTCGCCTTTGTCACAGCTTGTTCCTGTGACCTGCAAAAATGACCAAAAAGCTTGCAAAAGTCATAAATTTATCAAATCTAGGGTTAAAAAACTAGGAAACATTAATAAAATTAAAAAAGAAGAAACCCTAAGCCGAAAACCAAAGGTTACCCAGGTTTTTGGATCTGCAGTATAGAACCCAGTGGAGTTACCTATTTTGTTGTAGTGTTTTCTTCTCAACGATGTACGAAAAGAACCTACTTAAGATTGTGGATGAGAAACAATCTCACCAATATAAATGGATGCTAAAAATTGTAGATCTACAACAACTGATAGAAACAAAACCTCCCAAAGTCTGCAGTATGCCACAATCATAGTTAAACAACAAAAAGAAAGAGTATTAACTCCAATCATCCAATGGAAACCAGATATGTAAAGAATAATTTTATTATAACACCTGTGAAGGGAACAAATAAATGTTACCAGTCCCCCTCTATGGGATGGGTTCTTGGCTATCCTCAAACGTCTTCAACTTGTGTAGATTCTCTCTCCTCTGTAATGTATAAACCCAACAAAAATATGGTGTGCGAAATGAAAATAATCAGAGTTACAATAGTGAGTGCAGCAATGAAAATAATCAAAAGTGAGAAATGAATGGAAAACCCTTCTATTTATAACAAAATGTTGATTTATCCTCGAATAATGAGCAATAATAAAACATTATTGATCCCATTCTTGGAATAACCACATGAAATATTTTATTATATTTTGAATCAGTTACCGGAGAATCCACAGTATGAACATTTTTATGCCAACGTTTCAAATCCCAAATGGGATCCATCATCAGGACTTATGAATGATGATAAAAGATGAGTTGCTTTAGAAAGTAATAAATACTATTGAGGATGAAATTTTTTCAAGGATCGGCATACTGTCGGCTGGGGTATATATTTGATTATTAATTTAATTAATTAATTATTTTAATTTTATTAATTGGATTTTAATAATTTTATTAGTTTATTAATTTCTTATTTAATTTTATTAATTTAATTATTAATTTAAAATATTAATTGCTATAATGTTGGAAATAGAGTAAGGCTATAACTAATAAAATAGTTTAATGCCTAATAAAATAATTCTATATATAAGTGATATTAATTTAATTTAATTTTATTAATTATTCTTATTAATTTTTATTTTATTAATTTAATTAAATAAATAATTGTTTAATAATGTTGAATTATATTTATAGTGTTTAATAGAGTAAGACTATAACTAATGCTTTATTAAATTGTTAAATGTTTATGTTTATATATATATATATAAGAGTATTAAACTAACAATCCCTATAATAATAATTAATTATTAATAGTTAGTTATAATATAGTGATATTTAAACCTAAAAATCCCTAATAATTAATTAGTTATAATTATTAGTTATAATTTATTAATTATAATTAATTAATATGAAAATTAATATATTAATAATATATAGAAATTCATATATTATTGTATTTTTGTATTTAAGGTTAATTATTATATGTTTGTTAATATTAAAATAGGGTTATTGACTTTTTGATATTAGAATATCTTACCTACTTAAATGCTATACCTGGGATGCGTTTGCGATCTTGATTCCTTGATCAAGGGAAGCCAGCTCCCGCTAATCTCCATACCATTGTCTCTGTTCAGGTTATGAGGATGCTTGATAATCTCAAGCGCTTCTCTGATCTTTCGTCTCTGATGCTGCTCCTCCCTTGTGATAATTGATGCGCTTTCCAAGCAGATATGATGCCTAGTCTTTGAGGAGTGCTCTGCCAAGGCTGAAGTACGAGATCTTTCATTCCTAATATCAGCGCCATGTTCCTTGAGCCTTGTCTGGAGGAAGCGACCTGTTTCACCAATGTAGCTTTTTCCACATGAACAATCTATTTTATAGACTCCTTTGAGCTGATGTTTGTCAATATCATCTTTTACAGACTTCAAACCTTGCCTAATAGTTCCAGGGGATGAGAAATGCGTGATGATGTTTTTATTCTTTAGGATTTTAGCGATTTTGTCTGTAACTCCATGGATATAAGGTAGAAAAACTTTAACATCTTGGGGCTGGTCTTGAACCTTAGGTTCATGAGATAACAACTTTCTTTCAGCTTTCTCTATGGCTCTTTTAATCTCTTGTTCTTTGTAGCCTATGCTCTTAAAGGTTGAAACCAAATGCTTCTTTTCTTCGTTCAGATGCTCTGAGTCAGAAATTCGAAGGGCTCTGATGGCAAGAGTGTTTAGAACCCCAAACTTCTGGGCTGGGTGATGGTGGGATTCAGCATGGAGGTAACTTTCTATGTGGGTTGACATCCTGAAGACTTTATGCCCCAAAGAGCCATCCTCTTTTCTGATGATTAGAACGTCTAAAAATGGGATTCTCATGTTTTCCTCAAGTTCCATCGTAAATTTTATTTCCGGAGAGATAGAGTTTAGGTGAATGAAAAACTTGTCAAGCTTTGCTTTACCATGGGTCCATTTTATATTTGTATCATCGACAAATCGCTTCCACCAGGCTGGTTTTAAAGGATATGATTCAAGGGCCTTCTTTTCAAAGTATTCCATGTATAGTTTGGCCACGATTAGCGAGAGGGGTGATCCCATTGCCACACCAGATGTCTGCTCATAAAATATTCCTTGAAAGGAGAACACAGTTGACCTTAAGCAGATTTCAACCAATTTTGCAGTCCCTGGATCAGTAACATCTTTTATAACCTGAATGGCTTCATCAAGAGGAATCTTGGTGAATAAGGATACCCCGTCAAAGCTAACAAGGATGTCATCACGTTCTATCCTTTCATTTTTAATAAGATTTACAAAGTCCTGGGAGTCTTTGATGAAGGAATCAGTATTACCGACAAGGGGCTTAAGAATTTTAGCAACATACTTAGCAAGTTCATATGTTGGGGAGCCAATATTATATACTATTGGTCTAAGGGGTACCCCATCTTTATGGATCTTGGGTAATCCATAGATTCTAGGGATACATTCACAAGAGGGGATTAATTTCTTTTTTAATTTATCGTCAAGGTTTGAATCTGAGATGATCTTTTTTACATCCTTCATGATTTTGGGGATGGGATTACTGTTCAGCTTCTTATAACTGCCACATTTTAGGTGATCATTCATTTTACATATATAGTCTTTTTTATCCAAGATGACTGCTGCTCCTCCTTTATCTGCCTTAAGAACCATAATCTTGTCATTGCTCCGCAGGGATTTGAAGGCTTTTTGTTCTTCCTTACTCAGGTTGCTTTTGGGAGTTTTGGCTTTCCTCATGATGAGAGAAAATTCATGTCTCAACGCTTCTTTATCATCTAAAGGAAGGTTATTAATCCCATCCTCTATGTTACATATTATCTTTTCAATAGGAAGGTTTTTAGGAGTCACCGCAAACCCCATACCTTTGCTGAGAACATTAATGAGTTCAGGATCTAATTCCTGGTAAGACAGATTGACCACTTTTCTTTTTAATTTTGACTCACAATTGTTTGCTGAAGGCTGCCTTTTAGGAGGGAAAAAGTATTTAAACTTTTATTTAGAAATAATAAATAAATAAATGATTTATTGATTATCTCAAGGAATTAGTTAAGGAATAATAAACAAATAAGGATTTATTTAATTATTCTTAAGGGATTTAGTCAAATTTGAAAAAGAATAATAATTAATTAGTGATTAATGAATTATTCTTAAAGAAAAATAAGATAAATCATGATTTATCTATTTATTTTTCATGATTGCGTCAAATATGACCAGGAATAATAATAAAATAGTGGTTAAATTAATTATTCCTAGAAGAAAATCAAATAAATAATGATTTATTTAATTATTCTTCATGGGTTTGACTATAAATTACTTTAAAAATGTGGTTTATTATGTAATTTCTCACAGTTAAAATTGGCTTTACATGGTATACTTCTACCCATCTAGTAAATTAGGCTAGATGATCAATTTTTTGGTGATAACATGGAGAACCATGTTGGATAATCAAGTCCTCCTGAGCTTCCATATCTTCATTTGCTATGTCAGTGTCGACCCTGGTTTCATGTCACAAGGGGCCTTACTAGGTCAACCCATGCTGATTTTGAATGTTGCATCTCCTTTCTTAAATGGCTCAACTACCAGCCCACCATGCCTTTAAGGCTTTGCATTACTTTATCGCATCGAGATTTCCCATTAAAGTTCCTTATAGGATGGGACATTCTAATCCAATTTAGCCCCTTTTGCCTCGTGTGACCGGGTGTTATGACTAGGCTTTTAGTCCTTGGGTGCTAGGACCTTTGGGCTCATGTCTATGAGGCTCGTCCATTTGTTAAATAGAATCCCGCATATCGGTGATTTTTTATGCTTGCCTTCGGTGCCTCCTCCCCAACATTGCAATCTTTGATGTGCGATGTGGTCTGGCCTACTTGGAAAAAGGATGAGGGAGAGTATGCACCCTCTATTGCTTGTGCCCGCCGAATGCCAATTGGGCCCACTCGGGATATTGCAATTGGAAATTTCATAATATCGTCTCTATTTGTACCCTTTGATACTTGAGATTGCCGATATGCGGGATCACCTATCATGCTTAGCCCCTGGTTCTTTTATCTCTACCGCGTGCTAGCCCCCTTATCGGAGCCCCTTTCTCGGTGGATCACAATCAGGGTTTTAACCTTGATGTAATACATGCCTTAACCTATAAACGTTGATTTGTGATCTCCAACGTGACGTCATCCTCTGCCACATGTCACCTTGTGAGTTGTGACACGTGTCACTCGGATATGCCCCCATAGGACCCCTGAAAATGTCAAATCAGTATACCATGTGTCCTTCGTACTACCATGTCATGATGACTTCAGTTGCCACATGGCCCCATTGGGACCAATAGTATTTTGCCACATGGCCGCTTGGAGGAGAGAGAAAAGGTCTGTTGATACTTGGTTTTTCACTAAAATCCTTTGCTAGAATGTTTTCAACCATCCTGGTGATTTTAAAATATATCAAAACTTTTCCATTTCACAACATTATTATAGTTGCTACCCTGCTGGCATGCCGATTCGTTGATGTGTGAAGCCATGGACCCTTCCAATATGAGATTTGCAATATCGGCGATCACTCCATTGCATGTTTGTTCAAACCTCGCCGATATCGTTGATATACATTGTACGTTGGACCTCTGACATTGTCGATTTCCGATATGCGAGATCGCTGGAACCTCCTATCTCCAATATCAGTGATCATTGATCGCTGGTTTTCTCTTTGCTTTGTCTACCTTATTACTGCTAGGGACCTCTGATATGTGATTTGTGATATGCTCCCAGACCTTTGATAAGCTCTTCTCCTTTATTTCAAAGGCAACGAAACCTTAGAACTTCAATAGGTCATATATTCTAATTCTGGGGTCCATTTGAGGAGTTTCATATACCATCGAAAAGCTTATTCTAAGATTATCCAATGGAGAGGGACCGATTTAACTCTGAAAGATTTTGTGGCTTGGAAGATGGCTTCAAAATTTACTGATATTTTTCACTTTGGTCAATTGAAAACACATTTGGTAGTGAGTGACAACATTGTCTCCGCCTGGGGACGGGGCATTGGATTGCAATGCATCGAGAACCTACAATCTGTGAACTTCTCTTTTTTGGGCATGGAGTCTTTTGGTGAAAATTTTGAAAGTGAAACTTAAACGAAAAAATGGAAATTTCATATGATAATTACAACACACACACCGATATTTACAACGAGTGCAGGACAGGTACCTCTAATTCTAGAAATAGAGCTTGAGGAACTGACCATTTACTGGCTCCAACGAGTCATCTTCTAGATTTTCGAGCAGGTACATATTATTTCCTTTCTCTTCTTAAATTTTTAAAGGGCCGAACCAAAGTGAATAAAATTTTTTGTGTTAACCTTTTTCTTCCCATCGGAGAACTAAATCTCCTGGTTAAATAGGTCAATCCTTGGCCCTTTTGTCAAACATTGATTTCATCTTCTGTTGGTAATTTGCCAATTTAGTCCCCACCTATTCCCTGATTTCATGAAGGTCAACCAGTTGGTTTATCCTTCGTGTCAAAGCACTTGGCTCCTCTTCAGCTTCTTGTAGTAACTTTGCCACTGGCATTTCTAATTGGATTGGGAAGACTACAACCTTACCATACACTAGCAAGAAAGGAAACTTTCCAGTGGAACATTTAGGAGTCACTCGGTTGGCCCAGAGGGCAAAGTTCAACTGGGTGTCCCAGTTTCTTTGATTCTCAGTGATGGTATTCATCACCACTCTCACCACAGTTTTGTTCGAGGACTCATCTAAAATTTTTCCTTGAGGATAGTAGGTAGTGGAGTGCCTGATGATGATATTGTACTTCTGACAGAAGCTGGTGAATTTTGAAAATTTGAATACTTGAGCATTGTCAGTGATAATTTTGATAAGAGAACCAAAATGAGCTAATATGTTCTCCCTCATAAACTTAATTACCATTGAACCTGTAGCATTTCTAGATGGGATGGCCTCTACCCACTTGGTGAAATAATTCGTGGTCATTAATATCCACTTATGTTGGCCACTAGAAGGAAGGTTTATCTCTCCTATGAAGTCTAGTCTCCACTGTCTAAAGGGTTATTCCACATGCACTGGGATCAGGGGAAGGGGAGAATTTTTTTGTCTCTTAGTAAAGAATTGGCACTTCTGACATGACCTGACTTGTAAATGAACATTTCCAAACAATGTGGGCTAATAGAATCCTGCCTTGAATATGTTGTGAGTTGTGTTCTTCTAGATGTAATGACCTCCACAACCTCCTCCGTGAAATTCCTCAATGACTTTATGAGTTTCGCCTTCTACCAAACATAACAACAAAACTTCCATTGGGTCCTTCCAGTAGAGCTGACCATTGGATAAGATATACTTTTGAGCTTGCAGTCTTAGGTTTTGTACTTAGATTTATCCAACCCTAGTGGGAACCTCTAGAATAAGATATAATGGATGATATTCTTATACCAGGGTGATCCCTCATATTTAGCATAGATCTTTTTCTTTGAAGTTTTAATTGTAGGTTTTAACCCCGTACATAAATTACCTGCATATGAATTCTAAATCACAGGAAAAATAAAAATGCGAGAGCATAGCACATAAAACACATATACACAGAGATTTCCCACTGGATCTCAAAACTGAGACTACCAGCTTGATTTT
>APFE030211878.1:2400-24040 GCA_000404065.3 Pinus taeda
ATTATTATTGTTAGGTCGGCTCGGTTATATTGTGACTCCTTAGACTCCTATATATAGAAAGGAGGTTTTGTCATTTGAACCATCCAAGAATTGTTCATTTGTGTAATGTAAAGGAGGTCGCCCCCTCGAAGAGTCTGAATTCTAAGGCATTGATCTCTCTATTCTATCTTTTTCTGAGCTGGTTTCATAACATAGGGACAGAAGAGTAAGTGTAGTGATAGGTAGGGGCATGGCTCAAGGAGGGTATGAGTGGAAATATTTGCATGAAGAGAAAGGGACAAGGGGGTACACTAGAGAAGAAAAGGGAGAGTATTTTTTGTTTCATGATGCATGAAGGAGTGTAAGAGGGAGTCCCAAAAGCCAAGCTAGAACTCAAATTTTGGCAGTGTAGTTAGGAGAGCATTGTATTGATAAACCAAAAATAATACATCTACGCTTTTGACTTGGGCTTAGAGGGCTAGGAAACCTATGGAGGTTCTCTGGGCTGGGATGTTGAATAGGTTGTTCTTAGTTGGGGTGCTTCCTTATTTAGTCGAGTGGTCCAATGAGGAGCACCACAATAGAGTCATCCCAAAAATATTTTTTTTTTTAAATGTTATTGTTAAAAATAATTATGATTTCTAAATTATTTGAATTTCTTTGTTGTTAAATTTGAAAATGAAAAGAATGTTTGTGGAATCAATAGAAACAATAGTAGTGAGAGTAAGATTCTTGTGTTGTTAATTTCTTATTATTTAATTATATAAATGCAAGATCCAAGGATAGGGTCTTACATGTGGAATAAAAGCCAACTTAAAAAAATGGACCTTAAAGCGCAATATAACAACGTTAATCGCTACCTAAAAGGAGGTTATAAACAATTAGATGAACTCAATGACTATCAAAATCACAAGTAAATCAAATTCAATAAAAGAAGTGAAAAATATAAAAAATAATTTAACCCCATAACTCTAAATGTGAGAGGAAACTTGGGAGAAAAATATGTTTCAATATGAACACTAACTCTGAATGAATGAACAAATTCTAGCAAGAATATGATGTCAAAGATGAACACTAAACTTCAACATTTGATGAATTTATCGGGAAAACATTAAAAAAACATCATAAAGTAATTGAATATTGCACATTAAAAACCACATCATAAACAAGACCATAATGTGCAGTCTAAAGCTCAATATACAACCTTGGTTTTTACATAATAAGTGAAAAGTCTAAATCTCAATATACACCTTGTCATTTAATGGAATAAGAGTAGAATCTAAAAGTCAATCTACACCTCTCGTTTTATGTGTCTCCACTCATCTTTAATAGTAGAAATATTATGAAATAATTGTTCAAGCAATGCATTTAGATCTATGATTTTGAAAATTCCTTCATATAAAGTACAAAACATGAAAAATGGGAAAATTATCAAGAAAAATAAATAGGAACTCAAATAAAAAGGAAATGTAACAAATCCAACAAGCTTGTAAAAGTTTAAAAACAACTATAATCTTAAGGATCATTATAATACAATGATATAGGAGTATCTTCTTGACTTATCCTTGCACCAAAGAGATCCAAAGTAGGCTATCCATTGCACAACAACTCCCCATGGATTAAAAAAAAGTAATAGCAATAAACAATTAATGTATTAACAATTAACAATGTAAAAAACTGCAAGCTTCCAAAATGAATTGATGTGAAGTATCATAGCGAAGTAATGATAGAAATTACATAAACAATAGTGAAAAGTTAAAAAAAAAAAGAGTAAAAAAGATTATGGACAGGTTGAAGATGCCAAGAAAATTAATGAGTAATATACTCACACCAAAAAAAATATCTTGGCTCATTATTGTTAGGTTCTCGTAGGATTAATAGCATGTTTTGATGATCGACAATGGCCTTGATATAAAGTATTATGTAAAGCATGAGATTCAAAGTTCAAATCCCTGTGGGTTAGACCACGATATATATGGCATGCTTGGATTGGATTCATTTCATAATATGGTTTCATAATCCATTTGTTTCCACCCATGTGAGAAGGGCTTGTTTAAATGCTACTATTAATATTTTCAAATATGACACTCATCTATATGTCTAGTCCTCAAGATAAAAAGGGGGGCTCCCAATTATGTCATCCCATTTCTATGTTTTTATTCAACCCTTGTCATTATATGATTTTGGTATTTATTTACTAGTTGGTAATTCTATTGCAACCCATGGAACTAGGTAAAATAAAGGTTTTTGTGCGTACTTAGACCCATCACCATACATAGAACGTCGATATAGGCACACTATAGTTTAACATTGCAGTAATACCTAATGCACTTGTCCACTCGACATTTGTGAAATGTGACTTGGGTCTACGTGGTTCCAGTTGGCTAGGTCCAGTTGCATGATCATTCCAGCCTTTCTGTTGTTAGTTAGCGAGTGCACCACCTCCTATGCTTGAATGATATTATTGAGAATTTTCCTGCCTTCCAGATAACCTGATTGTTCCCCAAACACGAGAGTGGGAAAAAATGGTTTGAGTCTATTGGATACAACCTTGGATATTATCTTGTAAAACACATTGCACAATGCAATGGGTCTAAACTTATCAGGAGTTAGGGCATTATCCTCTTTAGGGATCAGAGAGATGAAGGAGGTGTTGAGAGCTTTCAGGATAGTTCTATTCCTCCTGGAATCTTCTACTACATTCAGAGTGTCCTGTTTAACAATATTCCAGCAAGATTTAAAGAAATCTATATTGAAACCATCAGGGCCTAGTGCTTTACCATTTTTCATTTCCTTTAGAACATCATTGATCTCCTCTTTAGTTACTGGCCTATTGAGGTTGAATTTATCCTCTCTAGACACTAGTCTTGGTATATGTCTTGTTAGGACCTTGATGAAATGCTCTCTGTCCAAAATGTTTTCCTTTGCTATCCCACGAAAGTGCTGGACTAACACAACTTCTATGTGTTCGTAGGAACTGAGAAGTTGCCCTCCCTCATCCTTGATCGAAGAGATTCTATTATGGGCTCTATTTGCCAAGGTGGATCTGTGGAAGAATCTGGTGTTTCGCTCTCCTTCTTTTAGCCATTGCACTCTAGATTTTTCTTTCCAAAATATTTCTTCTTGTTTACAAAAGTTCTCCCATTCTTGCTGTAGTTTGGTAGCTTTCTCATTTCTGACTTTTTCAAAGCCAAATGTGAAAAGGGTTTATTTTGGTACCTGCAATTTGTTTTCAACAGTTTTTTTCCCTTCAAAAATATTTCCAAATTCATTCATGTTGCAATCTTTTAGCCTGCACTTGATATGTTTTAATATTTTGTGAAGAAGGAACATACTTGTACCCTGAATGTGTAAATCTTCCAACCACCAACCTAAAATGTTGTTGATGAAATTTGGATAGGAGAGCCATATTTTCAAACCTGAAAGGTCTATTGCTGGGGGTAGCTATTCCTTTGACCTCTAGTTGGACCAGCTAGTGATCTGATCCTCCAAACGGGAGAATACTTGCTTCTATTTCCTTATTATTGAGTATAAGGTCCTCTAAGATGATGAATCTGTCTAACTTTGATGCAACTAGAGAGTCTCCTCCTCTTTTATTGTTCCAAGTAAAGAGACCATTACTTGAAACAATGTCAACTAGTTTCATAGAATCCATAAAAGCTTGAAAGGCTAAGGAGTTTGTGTTTAGCGTTCTGGTACCCCCTTTTTTCTCTGATAGTGATTTGATCATGCTGAAATCACCCCTCAAGATCCATGGTATATCTACATATCTCGCTCTGAGATCCACCAGAGAATCTATAAACCTGACTTTATCATCCATTCTCTGAGGTCCATAAACATTCATGACCAGATATATCTCCCTATCCTGCACATGTTGAATAACCACTGATAAATAATTTCTAGAAGCCTCAACATCTATTATACCAATCTTTTGGGGATTCCAAAGAGTAAGAATGCCTCATGCTGTATTTTTTGCCTTGACTTCTAAAAACTCAAAACGATTAAGCCATTTGCTATATATTTCTTTAATTTTCTGAATGGAACATTTATTTTCCCAGATAAACATCATATCAAGAGCTTCTTGTTTCATTCTGTTACTAATTAATATTTGTTTCCTTTTACTACCTAGACCGCTGATATTCCAAGAAGTGAAATTCATCATTAAAGATTTGTGAAGGAGTAACTGGTTAGGTCTTTCATCTTACCTGAATCTATCATTAGCTTTCCACATTCCATAAATAGCTCATTCTACTTTTTTCCGCCTCTCTTATTTCTTGGACATCTAGGTGCTAATCCTAATGTTTTTTTCATAGTTTTCACTCCTTCGCTACTCTGTATTGCAGTGTTACTTTTCCTGTCCATCCCTGTAGTCTAGGTTTTCCATAAGTACAGTTGTTGTACTCTAGTGAACTCATCTTGAGGTAACGAGTCTATCCCTCCCATGGTTCCTTGTTTCAAGAACCCTTCCAAATCTATGTTTTCTCTCTCAAGAATCTCCTGTAGTTCAAGGTCCTCCATTTCCATCTCACTCTGGGTCATTTCCTAGTCCATATCCAGTTCTACATCCCTCGTCATAGCCTCTTTCTATTTATTATTATCCTTTATTTGCTCCTGGTCTTCCTCTTTCTCCTTCTCCTTTCGACTTCCCTCCATTCCTTGATCTGCTCTTTTTCCCTCTTCTTCTTCCTCGAGCACTTGGTACCTGTTTAGGTTGGCCTGAGGCCCTTCTACTTGATATTTCTTAAGTCCCCGTCTGCCCCCTTTTCCTCTATAGTTCACTCTATGAAAGCTTTCAGTATCTTTCATAGTGGTAGATTTGCTCTTATTCTCTTCTTTGCTGAGAGAGAAATCCCTAAAAAGGTGTCCATGCTCATGGCATTTGTGACATCTAAATGGAATATTCTCATAATCAACTTTTTGAACCCATTATTCATCAAAAAATTCCTAGATAACCTCATCCGGTAGGGCTCCGGATGGATCCATTTCCACACAAATTCTTGCAAAGGAAGTGTATTTTCCCCTTCTCATGGCTTCAAAGGCTTTGACAAAATGTCCTAATTTATTTCCTATGGCTGTTAACGACTCTGTTTGCCAATAATCAAGAGAAGGGAGTAAATCCTTACCCAAACAGGAACCGAAGTGAATTTCTCCCACTCCGAGACAAAGCTCATCATCCACATCGTCATATAGAGGCTAGCATCGGCGAAGAAGTAGGGCCCCCCTTCAAACACTCTGTCTGTATCCTCAATATTTGTGAAGACCACAATGAAGAATCCCTTTGAAACAAGATGTAGGTCAACGCTTCCTTTTGGTTTCTAATGCTATTTAATCCATGTCTGTAATGATTTTTTAGTGGGCCATACTCCCATGAATTTAAAAATGATAGCATATGTCTGCATGTGGTCCCTCTGTTTCTGCAGAGAAGGATCATTCAGAACTACTCTGGGTCTGACTTCAATTTTGGGTTTACATGGACTCTTTTGTGCCTTGGTTTTTGCCCCGTGTTCCTTGTCGTCTTCCTCCTTGTCTTTTGTGCTATTATTCTCCTTTTTTGTAATTCCGTCTTTCTCTTCTTCCATGCTTTCTTTCCCTACTTCAGCAATACCTCTGACCTCTTCTATTGGCTTCTTACCTCGGCTGGCTATAGCCTGCTTGTAGGAGGGAGTGGAGCTCCCTCCTTTGTGCCTTCCATGGATTTCAATGCCTGCTAATGACTGTAAACCCGGCTATTCGTTCCTCGCTGAATATAATTGAAGGTTATTAGTAAGTATTAAAGGGGGGGAATAAAAGCATAGAATGCAACGTATGATTCCCTCGAGAGTGTGGAATGTCAAGATATACGAATAACAATCCAAGGCTACCAAATAGAATAATTATTTTGAGTTAACAACTAGAAATAAAATAGTATCTACTGTTCAAGATATTGTGTATTTATAATGAGATGAATGGTAGAAATGAATCTCAAGCTGTATAGGTTTGTTCTAAAAAAATATGGATTTGATCGATTTCTAAATATAGTTATGTTTGTGTAAGCATGTTATGAGGGAGGATAATATGGATGCCAATCACCTGTAAAGTAAGGATTTGAAAGTCATGTAAGATTTATGAATATGGCAGAGTTGTAATAACAAGATTCAAGATGAGCCTTCTAATGTGCAGTCTAAAGCTCAATATACAACCTTGGTTTTTACATAATAAGTGAAAAGTCTAAAGCTCAATATACACCTTGTCATTTAATGGAATAAGAATAGAATCTAATACTCAATCTACACCTCTCGTTTTATGTGTCTCCACTCATCTTTAATAGTAGAAATATTACGAAATAATTGTTCAAGCAATGCATTTTGATCTATGATTTTGAAAATTCCTTCATATAAAGTACAAAACATGAAAAAATGGGAAAATTATCAATAAAAATAAAAAGGAACTCAAATAAAAAGGAAATGTAACAAATCCAACAAGCTTGTAAAAGTTTAAAAACAACTATAATCTTAAGGATCAATATAATACAATGATATAAGAGTAGCTTCTTGACTTATCCTTGCACCAAAGAGATCCAAAGTAGGCTATCCATTGCACAACAACTCCCCATGGATTAAAAAAATGTAATAGCAATAAATAATTAATGTATTAACAATTAACAATGTAAAAAACTGCAAGCTTCCAAAATGAATTGATGTGAACTATCATAGTGAAGTAATGATAGAAATTACATAAACAATAGTGAAAAGGTAAAAAAAAAGAGTAAAAAAGATTATAGACAGGTTGAAGATGACAAGAAAATTAATGAGTAATATACTCACACGAAAAAAAAATATCTTGGCTCATTATTGTTAGGTTCTCGTAGGATTAATAGCATGTTTTGATGATTGGCAATGGCCTTGATATAAAGTATTATGTAAAGCATGAGATTCAAAGTTCAAATCCCTGTGGGTTAGACCACGATATATATGGCATGCTTGGATTGGATTCATTTCATAATATGGTTTCATAATCCATTTGTTTCCACCCATGTGAGAAGGGCTTGTTTAAATGCTACTATTAATATTTTCAAATATGACACTCATCTATATGTCTAGTCCTCAAGATAAAAAGGGGGGCTCCCAATTATGTCATCCCCTTTCTATGTTTTTATTCAACCCTTGTCATTATATGATTTTGGTATTTATTTACTAGTTGGTAATTCTATTGCAACCCATGGCACTGGGTAAAATAAAGGTTTTTGTGCGTACTTAGACCCATCAACATACATAGAAGGTCGATATAGGCACACTATTGTTTAACATTGCAGTAATACCTAATGCACTTGTCCGCTGGACATTTGTGAAATGTGACTTGGGTCTACGTGGTTCCACATATGGTGGTTAACCTTAACCACCCACATTGATTGATTTAAAATGGATGGAATAGATCTCTAGGAATGATCCAATGGTGAAATAACTCGTAGTGTATTTTTGAAGGTCTAACAAACCTCTTTATCGATTCATTTGTTCAATTCATTAGCTGCTCCTTAGAGAAACTTTTGAGGTAAAAAATACATCAAGCAAAATCATATGGGGATTCAGAAGAAAATTGAATCAAATAAAGGAAAATAGTGAAAAAAATATTAACTTATTTCCATACCTGAAATGATTGTAAATTAGATAAGAAGCAATAAATGTGCTAATAAGAAGATATGAGACCCAAATTGTTAGGCACTAAAAAATCCTTGCCAAGACATTGTGCCACCACGGAAACCATGGTGTTATACACCTTACCAAACTTGAATAGAATGTTTTCGGAAACAAAAAAATGCAGGGGTAACTCTTTATTTATCGTATGGTCGGTAAGATCTAAGAAAATGGAAAAGTCTAGTCACCTCATCTGTCCATGAGGAAGTGCCAATCTACACATCAAAAATATGATTTAATAGAGAGCATAGAGGAAAATAATAATCGTACAAATAATTTACCAGAAGAACCATAAAAGAAGGAATCAACTGATGTAATAAAACTATAAAAAAATAGATCATATCAACGACGAAGGAGATATTTGGTGCCAAATAGCATAGAGGAAAATAGTTGAACCAAACATTGTCCCGTCTCTAGGTTAAGTTGAATAGAACTGGAATAATAGGGTATGTCAGTTAGGGTTGTCATAATTCAACCCCAACCCTTCATTTACATAAACTAAATCATTTCCAATTAAAAATGAACAAGGAAATCACGTGTACAAGGGTAATGAGGCCTATGCCTGCAACAACAAGAATAATGTGAGCAACCAGTAGTTCAAACCTACAATTTCATATGTCCTACCACCTACTTAACAACACCATAATACAGCACGAGAAATAGAGAAGAAACAAAATGAGAGACAAATGAAATGAGAATGTGTTGAACGCGTACAAGAGATAGGGATAGGGTCCCTGAAATTTATTTAAAGGCCTTACCACAGATATTGTTGGAGAGGGGGTACGGGTTCCACAGAACCCTCTTGAAAAACCGAGTTGCTATGATACTTAAAATTTTCATGATGGTGGCCACTAGGCATGACACCCTTCTATAATAGTGAAAACACCAAATGAGGAAGACAAGACTGCGAGACATAGGGTTAGGTTTATCGAGAGGAATCCTCACCATTGGAATTATGGAACTCATCTCCACCACCCATAATAACCGTCACATGGACATGACATGATCTAGAAGGACGTGTTGAGTTTCCATTTGATCACAAAATTCAAGAAAATAGCCATCGAACCATATAGTTCCACCTTGATTCAATTATGAACGAAGTCAGTTACAAAATTCCAAGGACATGCATAACAATAAATAGATAAAAATCAAAACAATACTTTAAGTTTCCTAAGCACCAAGGTATAGAATCACATATATAGAAATAGAATAATGGTGTTTATATTTCCAACTAGTCCCTCAATATTAATATGTCTTGCAGTTAGATTAACTTCTTTTAGCAATGAAATATTGGTGAGGTTAGAGTTAAATTAAGAGAATGATTTCAAGGAAATGCTTAATTGAAAATACTTTGTGTACACATATCCATGAGAATTGTAAATTCACCAACCCTTAACAAAAAAAAAAGATTTGTGAAATGCAGATACGTAAATCCATGTTTGCAAGAAATATAAAGAAGATTTTGGAAATACCTTGGTTTTTTCTTCCATAAAAAAGAAGAACAAATTATTTCTCACCACCTTATGATATGCCATTTCACTATAAAAGTGTGAAAATGGTCAACTGCCTTACAAATGGTAAGGGAAAATGGGAAGGTTCCAATGTATAGGAAGTAATGAAGTCTTTGTTGATGATGAAGGAACTAGGAAGCACTTCTAATTCCTATGGTTTTAGATTATTAGAATTCTTTAGCTTAAATCACATGATAGTACATTTGTTGACGCGCTTTGAACCAACAAGTGTGGTTCATTGTCAGGACAAGTTGAAGAACAAGATCATGGTTGCATATTAAATAGTGAGAGCAGATCATCCAATGGTGAGGTTTGACTAAAAAATGGCCATATTAAATCAGACTTTGATAAATGGCTGGATTTGACATTCAAATTGTTTGATTATATAACATTATTATGCTAAAATTTTATTATAATACTTATCGTATGTAATTTATGTGAAAAGATGATAATAGGATCAGGGAAAATAGCTAGAAATAATATATCTAGGGACAATAATTGAAATAACTAATAATAATTACTATCCTATTATTCTAATAATCTTATAGTGTTAATCTTATTGCTAATGACTTGTGTAAATAATTAAAATAAATTAAAATAAATCTATGGATATTATTAATAATAACTAAAAAGATTTTATAATAGATCATTGAGATTAGTATTCCTATCACAGTTATTATTATATTAATATTATTACTATTGGTATTAAAAGTAAAATTTAATATGATAATGGTATCTTACTATCAATGGATAGGGTATCAAATTATTAGTAATCTACTAGGAACCCGTGTTACTAGTCTTAAGGAAATTAGTAATTGTAAGGATAAAACGAGAATTAACTTAAGGGATGGGTAACTAATTAACATAAATTTAATAGAACATAAATTCGCTATTTAAATATCTTATACTATATAATTTTACCCTGAAGGAATGAAAAGAATTAAAATAAACCAAGGAAAAAGGCTAAAGAAAGAAGGTTAAAGGAAATCAAGGGGGAAAATCTAGAACAAGCTACTAAAAGAGGGAGGGGAGGAAGGGGAGGAAACGAATAGGAGGTGAGGGCCAGGATCCAAAATCTATTGATCTTCCAACCATCATCTCTATTGAGATTGCTTGGCCTTCTTTCAATCTCAATGGATTCCTATGGTTTTCTATTCTTTGGGCTATTTAGGTGAAAATAAATGCTTTTGTTTATAAGGATAAGCTCTTGTCACAATCCATAATTTTCTATATAATTGAAGGTTATTTTTTTTTTTGCTAAAGCAAGAGTCGTACCTTCATTATCATTAAAATAGAAATTAATTTACATAGATTACAACCAACCAAGTGGATCCATGGATCGGGTAAAAACTACCAGCTAACACCCCAGGGCATCGAGTAAAGGGTGTAAACCCTGATCCCTACCAATCAAAACAACAAAATCCTCAACTGCCAGGCCGTACTAAGGCCAACCATTCGACTCACCACAATCCAAATGGGGGACTAACACTCATACCAAAGAAACACCTAAATCAAAATGGAAATCAACAATGATTCCTTTAATCTCCACCTACAAAACACCATGCTCGATCCAACAGTAGAGGAATATATCACAGTGCCATGGAGCCCGACAATTAACCACATGGACCCACTGACATGCATGAAGGTTCCTGACCGTAGATCACCCAAGCTTCATCCCGCAGTAGAGGAAGATGTCGTAATGCCAAAAAGCCCACCGCTTAACCACCTGGACCCACTGACATGTTCGATGATTCCTAGCTGTTGATCCTCTCTGCTTGATCCGTCGGCCCATGATCATATCGCACGGGCCTAAAACACCATTGGTTAGCATGTGATGAGGGTGGTATACATACACACCCCTCGGCCACATGTAGCGACTTGAGTGGAATCGCTCCCAAATCTCAAAAACGACTTTCTGCTTGAAAGGCGCCCAATGACTAGAAAACCACTTCGCGGTCGAAATTATGTCCCCATGAAGAGAATCTAGGGAATTTTGAATGCCATGAAAGCCCAAATTCCAACTTCTCAGTCCATCCCCTCTACACTAGTTGATGAAACCATGCAAAGTACAGTCCCATCCCTCCGGCCAACTGCCTCGGCTGCAAAATCTACTGATCCACCAAAGAAGTGGAAAAAAGAGGAGAACCTAGCAACTCACGTTGAAACTAAATTATCTCGACCCTGCGTCCATGACGCTGTTACGATACAAAAATATCTTCATCTGCTTGGCAACCACACTGTTCCTTGATTCTGTTCTGAGACAACCCTTGCCAACCCATCGCAACTCTGCAAATGGTACAATTCACACCTTGGTTGGCCAATAAATCCGCCAGTTTGTTAGCCTTCCTATGTACATGGTTAAAACTTACCGTGTGTAGGCTCAGGAGGTGGAGTTGGATTCGTTGAAGGACTTGGATCAACCTCTAATGTTTTGAAACCTTCTCCGGCCCCGTGCCCCAACTGATTCTTTTGACTAAGTCAATGATTAGCTCAGAGTCCGCTTCGATAATCACATTTTGTCGATTGTCCTTCACTAGGAGTTCTAAGCATTGCTCCATAACCATTAGTTCTACCATGTTGTTAGTGGCTTTGCCTAAATGGCAATGGAAGATGGATAGGATATTACCCAATTCATCCCTTAACACTCCACCAAAACCAGCAATACCCGGGTTGCCTTTAGAGGCCCCATCAATGTTATATTTCAGAAAACCTTGAGGGGGAGGATGCCAATAGTCCTACTCAGTTTCCATTATCCTAACCTTTCTTTCCAGGCCCTAAGGAATAAGCCCCTGCATGCCCAACTGTTTGAGAATTCTCATATCAACATCTGAAGGTGGATTCTTAGGGGGAATTCTCACAGTCATACTAACCGTCTCCCTAAGTTGTCTTAAGGTCTGCTCAAAAAGACATTGGAAGGGTTTATTTTGATTTTTAAAGATCCTATTGTTCCTTTCTTTCCAGACATTCCAAATAATGAAACTAGGCGTGAGAGCCCAAGCTGAGCAAAGAATTTCAGAATCAGAAAAATTTCACCTCCAGTTCTTTAGGGTATTGATAATACTCCCTCTATCCCTATCGTTCTTTTGTAAGATGGTAGCAAAAGAGTCCCACAATCTAGAGGTGAAGATGCAATTGTTTAGGAGGTGTTCCATGGTTTCCTCTTGGGCCTCATAGAGCTGGCATTTGGAAGGCCCCAGAACGCCCCTTTTCCAAATGTTGTCCCAAGTCAGAATTTTCTTATGATAAACGAGCCACATGAAGAGTTTAATCTTCATCTAGCCTTGATGTCTCCATAGATTCTGCCAAATTCTATCCGGAGCAAGAGAATTCAGCTCAAGGAGTATGCATTTTTCCTCCTTAAGATTAAAGGTTCCCTCATTGTTGTTGCCCCATCTTAACTGATCATGCCCCCCTATTACTAGAATCTTCCTTTGTTCCAACATTTTTATAAGAGCCTCTCCTTTATGCTTCCTAGTTCTGAATTGTTGTAAGACTCCTTTTGGTGCAAGGAGAGCTGAAAGCATGAAAAATGGGATAGATTGAAGAACAACGTTTGTAAGCACCAATCTACCAACCAGGTTTAAAGATCTAATGGTCCAATTCCTAATTTTATCCTGCATCTTGTTAATCACCGACTCCCATATGCTCTTATGCAGAGGTTTAGAAATTAGAGGAGCACCCAAATATTTTGAAGGAAGGAAATCCCTTTGAAAGCCTAGAATTCTGGAGATATTACTTTGAATAGCAATATTGGTATTAAAGAAAAAAATCTTGGATTTGGAAAGATTAACCTCCATACCTGAAGCCATGGCAAAGTCACTTAGAAGTTGTTTTTAAGCTTGAGCCCCGTAGGGATTCCTCGCATCATGGTATCATCCACAAATTCCTGATGAGTCGAGGACTGTCCATTCTCATAAAGTTGGAGACCCTTGATTTTGCCATCTTCCTTTGCCTACTTTATGGACCTACCTAGTCCTTCCATCATGACAATGAAGAGAAAGGGAGAGAGTAGATCACCCTGCCTAAGGCCTCTAGAAGGAATAAAAGTCTCAAAGGGAGAACCATTTACCAAAATAGAAAAACTGGGTGAAGTTACCAGGGCCATGACTCATCTGACTCAGTTATGTTCAAACCCAAAAGCAATAAGAACCCTCCTAAAATGGGTCCAATTCATCTTTTCATAAGCTTTGGCTAGGTCCAGTTGCATGACCATTCCAACCTTTCTGTTGCTAGTTAGTGAGTGCACCACCTCCTGTGCTTGAATGATATTATTTAGAATTTTCCTGCCTTCCACATAACCCGATTGTTCCCCAAACACGAGAGTGGGCAAAAGTGGTTTGAGTCTATTGGATACAACCTTGGATATTATCTTGTAAACCACATTGCATAATGCAATGGGTCTAAACTTATCAGGAGTTAGGGCATTATCCTCTTTAGGGATCAGAGAGATGAAGGAGGTGTTGAGAGCTTTCAGGATAGTTCTATTCCTCCTGGAATCTTCTACTACATTCAGAGTGTCCTGTTTAACAATATTCCAGCAAGATTTAAAGAAATCTACATTGAGACCACCAGGGCCTGGTGCTTTACCATTTTACATTTCCTTTATAATATCACTGATCTTCTCTCTAGTTACTGGCCTATTGAGGTTGAATTTATCCTCTCTAGACACTAGTCTTGGTATATGTCTTGTTAGGACCTTGATGAAATGCTCTCTGTCCAAAATGTTTTCCTTTGCTATCCCACGAAAGTGCTGGACTAACAAACCTTCTATGTCTTCATGGGAACTGAGAAGTTGCCCTCCCTCATCCTTGATCGAAGAGATTCTATTATGAGCTCTGTTTGCCAAGGTGGATATGTGGAAGAATCTGGTGTTTCGCTCTCCTTCTTTTAGCCATTGCACTCTAGATTTTTGTCTCCAAAATATTTCTTCTTGTTTACAAAAGTTCTCCCATTCTTGCTGGAGTTTGGTAGCTTTCTCATTTCTGAATTTGTCAAAGCCAACCATGATAAGGGTTTGTTTTAGTACCTGCAATTTGTTTTCAACAGTTTTTTTCCCTTCAAAAATATTGCCAAATTCATTCATGTTCCAATCTTTTAGCCTGCACTTGATATGTTTTAATCTTTTGTGAAGAAGGAACATACTTGTACCCTAAATGTGTAAATCTTCCAACCACCAACCTAAAATGCTGTTAATGAAATTTGGATGGGAGAACCATATTTTCAAATCTGAAAGGTCTATTGCTGGGGGTACCTATTCCTTTGACCTCTAGTTGGACTGGCCAGTGATCTGATCCTCCAAACGGGAGAATATTTGCTGCTATTTCCTTATTATTGAGTATAAGGTCCTCTAAGATGATGAATATGTCTAACTTTGATGCAACTAGAGAGTCTCCTCCTCTTTTATTGTTCCAAGTAAAGAGACCATTACTTGAAACAATGTCAACTAGTTTCATAGAATCCATAAAAGCTTGAAAGGCTAAGGAGTCTGTGTTTAGCATTCTGGTACCCCCTTTTTTCTCTGATAGTGATTTGATCATGTTGAAATCACCCCCCAAGATCCATGGTATATCTATATATCTCGCTCTGAGATCCACCAAAGAATCTATAAACCTGACTTTATCATCCATTCTCTGAGGTCCATAAACATTCATGACCAGATATATCTCCCTATCCTGCACATGTTGAATAACCACTCATAAA
The DNA here is from genome assembly GCA_000404065.3 of Pinus taeda. NCBI lineage: Eukaryota > Viridiplantae > Streptophyta > Pinopsida > Pinales > Pinaceae > Pinus > Pinus taeda. Next base: position 17,261 of record APFE030211878.1, read on the forward strand.
TAATTTCTAGAAGCCTCAACATCTATTATACCAATCTTTTGGGGATTCCAAAGAGTAAGAATGCCTCCTGCTATATTTTCTACCTTGACTTCTAAAAACTCAAAACGATTAAGCCATTTTCTATATATTTCTTTAATTTTCTGAATGGAACATTTATTTTCCAGGATAAACATCATATCCAGAGCTTCTTGTTTCATTCTGTTACTAAGTAATATTTGTTTCCTTTTACTACCTAAACCCCTGATATTCCAAGAAGTGAACTTCATCATTAAATATTTGTGAAGGAGTAACTGGTTAGGTCTTTCATCTTACCTGAATCTATCATTAGCTTTCCACATTCCATAAATAGCTCATTCTACTTTTTTCCGCCTCTCTTATTTCCTCGGCATCTAGGTGCTAATCCTAATGTTTTTTTCATAGTTTTCACTCCTTCACTACTGTGTATTGCAGTGTTACTTTTCCTATCCATCCCTGTAGTCTAGGTTTTCCATAAGTATAGTTGTTGTACTCTCGTGAACTCATCTTGAGGTAACGATTCTATCCCTCCCATGGTTCCTTTTTTCAAGAACCCTTCCAAATCTATGTTTTCTCTCTCAAGAATCTCCTGTAGTTCAAGGTCCTCCATTTCCATCTCACTCTGGGTCATTTCCTAGTCCATATCCAGTTCTACATCCCTCATCATAACCTCTTTCTGTTTATTATTATCCTTTATTTTCTCCTTGTCTTCCTCTTTCTCCTTCTCCTATGGAATTCACTCCATTCCTTGATCTGCTCTTTTTCCCTCTTCTTCTTCCTCGAGCACTTGGTACCTGTTTAGGTTGGCCTGAGGCCCTTCTACTTGATATTTCTTAAGTCCCCTTCTACCCCCTTTTCCTCTATGGTTCACTCTATGAAAGCTTTCAGTATCTTTCGTAGTGGTAGCTTTGCTCTTATTCTCTTCTTTGCTGAGAGAGCAATCCCTAAAAAGGTGTCCATGCTCATGGCATTTGTGACATCTAAATGGAATATTCTCATAATCAACTTTTTGAACCCATTCTTCATCAAAAACTTCCTAGATAACCTCATCTGTTAGGGCTTCGGATGGATCCATTTCCACACAAATTCTTGCAAAGGAAGTGTATTTTCCCCTTCTCGTGGCTTCAGAGGCTTTGAAAAAATGTCCTAATTTATTTCCTATGGTTGTTAACGACTTTGTTTGCCAATAATCAAGAGAAGGGAGTAAAGCCTTACCCAAACAGGAACTGAAGTGAATGTCTCCCGCTCCGAGACAAAGCTCATCATCCACATCGTCATATAGAGGCCAGCATCGGCGAAGAAGTAGGGCCCCCCTTCAAACACTTTGTCTTTATCCTCAATATTTGTGAAGACCACAGTGAAGAATCCCTTTGACCCAAAATGTAGGTCAACGCTTCCTTTTGGTTTCTAATGCTATTTAATCCATGTCTGTAATGCTTTTTTAGTGGGCCATACTCCCATGAATTTACAAATGATAGCATATGTTTGCATGTGGTCCCTCTGTGCCTGCAGAGAAGGATCATTCAGAACTACTCTGGGTATGATTTCAGTTTTGGGTTTACATGGACTCTTTTGTGCCTTGGTTTTTGCCCCCTGTTCCTTGTCGTCTTCCTCCTTGTCTTTTGTGTTATTATTCTCCTTTGTTGTAATTCCCTCTTTCTCTTCTTCCATGCTTTCTTTCCCTACTTCAGCAATACCTCTGACCGCTTCTATTGGCTTCTTACCTCGGCTGGCTATAGCCTGCTTGTAGGAGGGAGTGGAGCTCCCTCCTTTGCGCCTTCCATGGATTTCAACGCCTGCTAATGACTGTAAACCCGACTGTTCGTTCCTCGCCGAATATAATTGAAGGTTCTTAGTAAGTATTAAAGGGGGGGAATAAAAACATAGAAGGCAATGTATGATTTCCTCGAGAGTGTGGAATGTCAAGATATACGAATAACAATGCAAGGCTAACAAATAGAATAATTATTTTGAGTTAACAACTAGAAATAAAGTAGTATCTACTATTCAAGATATTGTGTATTTATAATGAGACGAATGGTAGAAATGAATCTCAAGTTGTATAGATTTGTTCTAAAAAAATATGGATTTGATCGATTTCTAAATATAGTTATGTTTGTGTAAGCATGTTATGAGGGAGGATAATATGGATGCCAATCACTTGTAAAGTAAGGATTTGAAAGTCATGCAAGATTTATGAATATGGCAGAGTTGTAATAACAAGATTCAAGATGGGCCTTCCAAGATATATCCCTTTCACTCTAAGAGCATCAATTCAACCTATTTTTTTGAGTCTTTTATCCTCTAGTTCTAAGAGTATATAGTGGAATATATCTAATTTTATTGTCTTTTTTGAAGACCCAAAGGGTTTTAAAGAATTATGTGATGTACCTTTTTATTATTATTTTGTGGATAATGTTTTTTCCGTGTGAAAAGAAAACCAACAATGGAAAATTGTTTAGTCACACTTCACAAATATAAATACTCTTAAAAATTATGAGTGTTAATCAAATTTAACCTTTCATTTCCCTATAACAAATATTTATTTTTCCTTGTGAGTAATACTAATATCATTTTCATAAGTAACAATTATGAAATAAGTCTCTTTTATCAATTATGGAAAAATATAAACTTTTTCCATATATATATAAGCAATGGCAAATTTTTATCTTTTCTTTTGCTCATAAATATACTTGCTTTTAAATATTGTAAAAGTTTTTTAATTTTGATTTTTATCTAATACCAATTTTATTTATTTTTTCACTTATTTTTTAGAGTGATATTATAATTTCTTCATTATGATATAGCAATTTCAAGGTGGTTGCTCTCATCAAGTGCTTTGAGTGTCTCCATTATTGATGTGAGTTCTTGAATCAATGATTGACATTAATCTATATTTGGATTTAACGAACACATATACAAATAATGAATTTTATTTATCAATAGGTGACTATTATAAATAATCCATTTTAATTAAAAACAAATGAAAAGAAATAGATTTATTTTTATGGTAGATAAGCAAATATAGCATAGCTGTTTAAGGTCTAGACTCTAAAGCACTTACTATAATGATATTTTTTTTTTCTTTTTGTAAGGTTGGTGGACTACATTTTCATCATGTCCAATATATCAACTTATTGGGACAAATAATTGAATGGTGACTTGGCATCAAGGATGCCTAAATAGAGCACCGATCACCATCTATCCAAGACCCAAGACAAAGTGAACTCATTATAACGAAATTAATAAAAATATTTTAATATAATTAATTGTCGGAGTTTAAACAACATATTGTATTATTGAGAAGAAGAGTAACCATCTATCCAAGATCCTTTGGACTCATTATAATAAAATTAATAAAAATATTTTCACATAATTAATGATCTGAATTTAAGAAACATACTTTATTATTGAGAAGAAGAATAACATCTTTTGACTAGTGGGTTTGGCGATCCTCCACTTTGTGAGCCTCTATGAACTTGCCAATTACAATTCCTTATGAGAAAAGTCATTTCAAGGCATTTTTAAGAAATTCTAGAATGCAAACATGTATAAAAATTTAAGGCAGATTATTAACAATGGCTTTTAAAAACATAAAAAATCTAAATCAACATAATTCCATATAACATTCCATGAGAAATGTTTGGCATGCCAAATTAAAAAAACATGTTTCTTTGTGAGAAAAGAAAACAAACAATGGCAAATTATTTATTATAGCCTTACTTCACAAGCTTAGACACTCTTAAAAATTGTGAGTATGAATTATATTCCAATATTTTTGTCTTTCTCATATATATTTGTATTTCCATGAGTAGCAATATTCATTTTACTTATTTTTACATTAGTAGCACTATTCATTTTACTTTTAAAAATTCTTGAAAGACTCAAAAGATTTCCAAAAGTAATGCCAAGTGTTTATGTTGACTTCTACTCAATAAGGTCAATGTCTTAAACATTATAAATTATTTTGATTTTGATCTAGTATCATATTTATATGTTCCATTTATTTTTGGATGCGATATTAGATTGATTTCCTTATTTTATAGGGATTGTAAAGTAATTTGATAATTTATTAAGTTTTGACTTATTTTTTGAAGTGATATTAGATTTATTTTTTTAGAATATAAATATTGTTTAGTGGTTGTTCTCAACCATTAATATGTGTATGAGTGTCTTCTATTTATTATTTGTGTGAGTATTTCAATCATAAAAACTAATTTTCAATTTGATTAAAGGAACATATATACAGAGTCTTATGAATTTTATTTGTTAATAAATGATTAAATCATCTAACATTAAAACTAAAAGAAATACAGTTAGTTTAATCTTAATTAAACATATATATTCTAAATATAGAAATTAAATCATAAATTTAAGGTGTAAATATAATTATTGTATGATGGAGAAGAGCAGTATTATCTTTTTACGCGCCAATTTGGATATACTTTGTATTATCCTTTGATCGACCAATTTGGATATACTATGTATGAATAAAGTAAGTTATTTCAAGGCGTTTTTAAGAAATTCCAAATTCGAGAATATAAAAATAAAGGACGGAATACTAACTGAAGTCTGTAGCTTTTAAAAATATAAAAATTACTCAGAATAAATATATAAAATTCGCTCAGAATAAGTGGATCGACATCTACCTGGTTCCATATCGCATTGCATGAGATGTCAAACTAAAAAGAGTCCAATTATGTAAATGAAAGCTGCAATATCCAAAATTTCTTTCTATTCCAGAGGACAGCATCTCATTGAACAAGTACGCATTTAGTTTGGCTAAAAGGAGGGAGTTAATTTGTTAATTTGTGAAGATCAACCCTAAACCACTTGAAGACAATTCAGTTTATTGGAGGATTTCTACTCTCTTACATCTCAGAACTACATTTCTCATACGCCATTCATTGGACGACAGGTAAATGCGTGTTTTAAAGAAGAGGAAGAGAAGGCTTGCTGCGAGTCTGAAAACTAACGGTTGCTCTTTAATTAACAAGAATGATTAATAGACCAATGCTTATACACAATGTGTTGCCTACAAAGGAATGCGCTCAGAATATTAATTTGCAAACTAAAAGTTGCTCTCTAATTAACAAGAATGATGGATCAAACAGACCATTAAGAGACCAAGGTTTATACACAATGTGTTGCAGATTTTTTTTTTCTTCCGCACTGCATTTATTTTGACTAATAATAGGAGCCAGTCCTATGTTTTCAGCAAGGCTTTTGCATATCGACTAAGAGAAGCTATTCAAACAGAATTACAAGAGATGTATGAGGTCATACTGTGGCTGGAATTTGAAAATAATCATTAAATATAACCGGTCCCTTGCACTTGGTCTCATAGGTCACATAGAGCAAAACCCTAGTATCTTAATTCTGTGAATAGCATTGCGCCAGATATCTCCAATCAACTATAGGAATTTTTTGAATTTGCTAGGAGCAATACACCTGCCTCCAAACCTTTGCTGCAGAAATACAATCAACGCAAGAAGTAGTGCTCCAAAATCGATCACAATATCCCAGGCGGTCGAGTAGAAATCCAAGTCTGGATTGGCATAGAAATAAGAACTGCTGTACAGTGGTATAACCCGGCATGCATCATATACATGTGGAATGGAACGTGCCAGTGTGATTCCAATATAAAAGTATGGCACCAAAATTAGCATTTTTGTGTCACTGAAAAAGTTTACCAGAATTTGTGGTAGCAAAAATCCATCGAGGATGACGCCTGCATAAGCTCTAAAATTTTGCCACAGAGCTTGATTATTTATTATTCATGTTGAGAAAAAAAAAAATCTGCTCTCAGAATGAAGCCCCAGAAAGATGATGAAGAAGATAAGCTATTAGACCTCCAAAAGCTATACAAAGAACCTTTGTTTCCCAGAACCATGCGGTCTTCGCATGTGGCACAGCAAGTCTGGCAGTCGAAACTAATTGAAGAAGTCGAATCTGCAAAACAAATACTACGATCGTCATTATTGGAACTACAATTCCATTCATTTCTAACCACCCACCACGGAATTGCAAGACATTCTTCTCCTTCTGGTTCGTGAAAAATGCTTCAAGTTGAGTAGCAAAGGAATCAGATGCCCTAAGGCAAGCGCAGTGTGCGTCAACAAAGAGACAAATGGCAGTACATTTGGATGTCTCCTAATGTGCAAGAGCTGTGTATAGATGACGACAGCCGTTAGTGAGAGAGAGACCAGCCCCATAATGATGTCCAAATCGTTTCTCCACCTGGATTTTTCTACATGGTCTTTGTAAATAGATGTTGATGACAATTTCATTGGCTTAAAATAGTGTGGATCCTTCTGTGACCTGAGACTTGTAATGCTGCCACTAATATCAGAATATAACTCCGGATTTAAGGAAGCATAGTTGACCATTATATGAATTTCACAATCCATATCCCCTTCAATATTTTTACTCCCAACATGCAGACATCCAATCATACACACTGATCTTGTTAGAGGATTATATATGCCCTCTGCTGATATAGTTGACACATGTACAAACGAGGTTCCGGATCCAACAGGCATCTCGAATTTTAAATTGAAGCTGACATTCAACGGGGCACCGCCAGGATTAAATCCATTTGTAGCGGGAAGCTGCATATCCCTCTAGAATCTATTACCAATGGTAAATGGGTATGCATGGCCCTGCATTCTCAAATTTCCAGAGTTCTCAATGGCAACATCAAAAGCCAGATCCCCAAAGGAGGACCCATCTGGGTACCATCTTACCGAAGACATCTCGCTGCCC
>APFE030211879.1:0-13404 GCA_000404065.3 Pinus taeda
TAACTTTTGGCATATGTGATCATCTTGTCCTTCCCGCTAACCTTTATTTTCTGCAGTTTACATTCAGCATTGTCCTTTTCAAGTTGTTATTTGTTTATTTCTTTTTCTGCTAGTTAGATATCATACTGCTTAACAATTTATGATTTCTTTCTGTGGTCAAATGACTATATCAGCAGGAGATCAGAAGATTAATAACTGTAGTGTGATTTAGATGTCATATTACTTACTCATAGTTACTTTCCATAAAGTAGATTGAGCTGAACGGTAAAGAACTAGAAGAGTCTAAGTAGTGTGATTAATTTCTTTTCTGCAATTTACATTTAGTTATCATATTGCTTGTTATATTCATGATTACTTCCCCAAGGTAGATTGAGCTAAGGGGTAAAAGATTTGAAGAATTCAAGTAGTGTGATTAGTTTCCTTATGCAATTTACTTTCTTGGACAGTTAAATATCATATTGCTTGTTATGCTCATGGTTACTTCCCTAAGGTAGATTGAGCCAAGGGGCAAAGGATCTAAAAAGCTCAAGTAGTGTGAGTTAGCTGCTTTACTTTAAGTTTGAGTTCTTTTTCAAGTTTTTGCTTTCTTTTCATTTTCAAGCAGCAAGGATACTGGGCCATTGCCATTAGTTCACTTTTTGATGCATTTTGTTTTCTCTTAAGAATTGGTTTCATTTCAATTATTGTAAAGCTTTCTTTTGAGCATTTTTCAAGTATAGAAATCATCACCATTTACACTCCACACACTTCACACTTCACTTTCATCACCACACATTAAGAAAAGAATAAAATCCAAAAAACAAACTAAAAAGCTTAAAACGACAAAAACCTAAGAAAATGGTTATCTAAGTACATATAGTACACCTCACTTCGTCAGTTTACAAACCTCGGGTTGACAATATAAATAGCAATTTAGATCACACTAAATTGACCAAACACTCATCATCCTTACTAATACATACATGATTCATCCATACACCGTGAGATTCAATAATGAAATACTCTGATACATATTCATCATTCATTATTCACCATTCTAGAGTCTATATTAATTTAAAAATTAAATTCATCATTCATCACTCTAGATTGTAAATTGATTTAAAATTAAAATTGATCATTCATCATTCTAGAATCTAATTAGTACTAAGCAAAATAGACTATAATAGATACTGAAATCTAAAGACTGGAATAGTAATTTGATATAACTAAACTCAAAAACAATGGAGTGATGAGTCCAAAAGTCACTCTAAAGTACACAGAGGGCTTGGTGCTCTTGATTAAATACTAATTCCATACCCTTGTACATGATAAAATGCAATGGAAACATTGTAATCCATCGAATCCTGAATCCATGAAAAATTGTTAAGTCTGCTGGATTTTGAGTGAGATCTAAAATTCTACTTTCTCCATATGAAATCCAATGAGGTTGGAACCACTCTCAAACATGCTGAGTCATTTCATGGTAATGTTAAAAATTTAAGTAAAAGGATGAAATTGAAAGATAAAGAAGAATGCCACTTTTACTTTAAGAATTTAACATTACCATGAATTGCATAGCATTAGTAGGCAATATGATCAAATACTAGGTTTCCCCTGTCATTAATCATTGTTTACAAGCAAATTTAAGGGGGGGCACATAGCCCATTTTGAGGGGGGATGCCCAGGTGTCCCCTTTTTGGGGAGTCACATCCCCCACACTAAGGAAACGTCCCCCCTTGCGTCTCCCCACGTCTCCCCGAAAGGGCGACGTGGGGAAACGTTTCCCCAGACATCCCCCTGTCTCGGGTGCGTGGGGTGCGAGGGCTGCGCGCACACAACCCTGGGGGATGCATCTCCGTGGAACACTAGTTAACACTTGTACAATCTAGTAGAGAAAGGATAAGGGGAAAATCTAAACCAAGAAAACCAATATCATAGGTTTCAAAATACTTCTTTGATGGGGCAACCTCCTCTTCTCTCAATAACTCAGGATCATTCTTCTGCCCATTGAAAATAATAAGTGTCGATGCACAGTCCTATTAAATAAATAAATAAAGGGTGAAATAAGAGAAAGGCTTCCTGTGCAGGGAGGTGGAGCAAGAGACTTCACTGGGGTATTGACCAGGCTCACTAGTAGTGAAGTAATGTTTTTGTTCCTGAAGTGACTCCACCGAGATATTTTCTAGGCCTATTGTTAGTGGAGCAATTCCAAAGATGAAAAATCATACTTTGAATATCGTAAACTCGCCATGCAGATTACCCTTTCCTATATTGAAACAATTGTGATATGGTGTATCTTTTGTGTATTCAACCAAGTAGAAGAAAGTGGGGTACTATGTGTATAACTGAGTCAGAAGGGGAAAATCAAGGAAATACAACTGGTGAATCAATACTTCTTGAAGGTATGACCCTTTTATCTCAAATCTATACCTAAACGAAGAAGTTGAATATCACCCAGTGTGTTGCCAAGTGTTGTCGCTACTACAACACCCTCCAAAAATTTCACTACATTCAAATTTTGGAGCCTACTTTATTGTTGTGTCCAGTGTCACCTTGGTCATCAAGTTTTGTTTCATGTCATCCTATATGTTTCAAGTGTTCTTGAGTGTTCTCAAGTGTCGTCACATTGAGAAGAACATCTTTGGTGTATTTCATGGTCGCAACATCCTTATTGTTATAAAACGACACTTTTATTTGTAGTCGCACACACTTCATCCATTGTACTTGGGGAATTCATGAAAAGTGGAATTTTGATGTATAATTATCATTTTTAAAACTTTTCTAAGATTTCTTGATGAGTTAGTATGTGTCATACAAGGTTTTGTGTCTAAAACTCATCATGTTTGCCCCTTTTGTTATATTTCAGGCTTAGACAAATTTTGGTTTCAAAGTGAACCCATTAAGGCTAGAGAGCACATGAGCGCACTCTGAAGCCTTGATAAGGAATCCTTCATTGTTCATAAGTGCTCCATGTGCCCTCCAAGAGCACAAATCACACTCTCAAAGCCCTTTCCATTTCCTTGTTCCGAACTATGCCCTTCAAGAAACCAAGTCTTCCTTTGATCACACTCCTTCGACTTGAAGAAGTGTGCCCTCCTTGAGTGCATGTTCACACCCTAAAGGCCTTAAGAACAACCCTTCAACCTTTCATAGTGCACCATGTTCCCTCATGACCCTTTGAGAGCATGAGCGCACTCTGAAGGCACGAAGCTTCACCCTTCAGCTCTCAAACTTGCGCCACGTGCCCTCTTGGGTCTCTTGAGCACATGAGCACACCCTGAAGGCCCAAAGCATTCCTCCTCTAGCCTTCAGGAGTGCGCCTTATTGGCATGTTACGTTTTCATCACATGATGATGTGGAAGTTATGATGTAATATTGTAATCATTGTAAAGACAAATAAGTGGAAGTCCAAGAGTCATGTATAGACAAAAGAGTCATGGAAGTACAAAGGACATGTAATACCAAAAGTCATATGTAGCTACAAAAGTCATTTGGAAGTCTAAAGGTTGTAGAAGTCCAAAGGCCATTAGGAGTTGGAAATTCAAGAGTCATGCGGATGTGAAATGTCATGCCTCAAGTTATAAAAGGATCCTAATTTCTCATGTAAATTAGTTTTAACCTTGGCTTCTCCCACAAGGAATTGGAGAGACAGAGTTAGTACTTTTGGGGAGAAAGTAGTGGATCTAACACTCTACTGTTGGAGCCAGTGATGTTCATTGTATTTACGTATCTTGGAAGTTTTGCTTAATTGAAGCTCTTCAGGCCAACACATTTTCACACATGGACTATGGATGTTTCTAATACTATTCTTTGAATGTTTATGATTTGTGTTTTCTTTCACATGTACTAGAGTAATTGAACTATTTCGATGACTTCGATGCTTAACTTATTGGAAATGTATTGTAATTTTTATAACGATCGTCACATCTATGTGAACTATTTCTCTTGATGTTAGATGAACCTTTCTCATTCATGTGTGTCTCCATTAGGGTAGTACTATTACTTCTCTCTTAAAGGCCCACTTTATTCCCCCTTTGTAGTTAAATAACCTTGATACATATGCAATTGAATAGTCATAAGGCACACTTGCTTTCTCCCTCAAAATAACATAAAAACTTATATCTCATGCTGACAGCTAAAGCCAAGGCATATCTTTAAGTAAATGATAGATGGGTTATATTCTAGATGGGACTCCTACACCAAACGATTTGAGGTCTAATTAGGACCTCATATAAGGGATATCCCCTATATATTGGCAGTGTCCAACATCGTCAACAAGTCTTCATCTCTCTTATGCTATATTTTGAATCTAACGATGCAAATCAATGTGTTAAGGTCAAACATGGAAACAATCATTTGATTATTGATCAAATGATGGAAAAAATTAACTGGCATGAATGGAACCACCAACAATGAAAATGTCCCTTAAGGTAATCAAGTACATTTTATGGAGTGTGAATAAATGACATGAAATCAAACACTCAGAGAATCAATCAGTCGAAGGTCAATGATGTAAACCTATCATCGAAGGTGAGGAAAGTTTCCATTAGGGAATACATGCTCCAAGTAACTGAATGGTTTCCAAATCAACTTCCTAGATAATGTGATGAAGTCAATAGGAAGGAATGTTTCACAAGAGGGCCTTGATGCATCCCCCATAAATGGCATGAAATAGGTAAAAACAATTGAAGTGGAACATGGAACAATGTGATTTAGGACTAACTCAGGGATGGCCAATGTGATATAAGGCTTTAAATACTGTAAAAAATTACTAATTTTAATATGGTCAACGTAATAGAAGGATTAGTAACTGAAAGCAGGTTGAACTTTTCTTAAACATATTGATGACATGATGATTTTTTTTACAACACTAACTCAAAAAGTGGATCATACATCGAAGTTTAGGACTTTTCAAAGCGGTATGATGAATGAGAGATAAGTGGATTTCCTAACCTTTACAAAAGGAGTGAAATGTTGTTATGTTCAAGAGTGACTTGTTGCCATTCAAAATATATACAGTTTCCCTTCCCAAATTCTCCCCGCCATTTCTAGTGAGTACCCATTTATTTATATCCAACATTAAGGAGGATAGCATACGCTTGAAGTATAAAATAATCCTTCAAATGATTCCTTTTGATTATTTATAACGAGTCCTAGGAAGGATTGTTTTAGTCCCAATTTACATGTGGCTCCTTCATTTTTAAAATTTTATGAGTCCAATGAAGGCATAACTTGATGTATTTCCATATTTAGAGAGTTTGAAAAGAAATAAAAGTGAAACTCCAAGATGGCCTTTTTCATTTACATTTAATGAATCCAAAAAAATGATAAAAGATAACTTAATCAGTTCTTTCAATGTAAATTTTTAACAAGCTCAGAGGAAGTAAAGCTCAGTGATTTTTCATTTTTAGGGAGTCTGAAAAGAACGCAAGGAATACTCAAATGATATTCTCTTTTGTAAATTTAGTCTCCTAGGGTTGAAAAGGATAAAACAATATAAAGGAGAACCCTTCCAGCCATGATTGACTAGAGTATATTTTTTTTGTAATTAGTCTGTTTAGTGTAAAAAATGCGTAAAATTAAACCAAAAATATGCCATGTCTAATCCTTTTAATGAGCATGAAAGGAAACACATTCACTCGAAAAAAATTTCATGTGGACGAAGTCTGAAAAGAGCTTAAAGTAAACTCCACATAGTTTATTTTTCATGTAGATTTTTTAGACCACAACAATGATAAAAATATAGTTGATAACTTATTCTCATGTATTTGCAAGCATAAGAAGGAATAAAACTAAGCTCGAGATAGGTTTCATTTTTACACAAGCTTGAAATATAGAAAAAAAATATGCTTGAGATTGGTTTCAGATTTACATGAGCTTGGAACATAGAAAAATATGCTTGGGAAGGGTTCCATTTTTACACAGGCTTCAAACCAAGAGAAAACTATGCTTGAGATAGGTATCATTTTTACACAAGATTGAAACAAAGAAAAAACTATACTTGAGATAGGTTACCTTGTCCCCCCACATGACCTATAAATAGTGGCTTAATTCTGGTATGATGACCAGAGGCACATGTCCCCCGTAATTTACATAGGGAGATTTTTTTCATATTTTAACAAGCTTAACACAATTAAAAAACTATGCTCATGCATCATGTTTAATTATTCAACGAGCTTGACATAGAAAAGGAACTACTGTCATATTTCTTACCTTGATCATGGATTCCAAGAGGAAAAAGTCATGGAAGTAATACATGTCATGGGATATGTAGCGATCATGGATTCTAGGAGGTACTCATTGGATGGAAAAACAATTATTTGGAAGGAATGCATGTCAAGGGACTTAATAGGGATAGGAAGATCAAGATCCAATATCCCTATTGAAGGATTCACCATATTGGCTACTAGATCTTGTTCAAAAGAAATTGAGAATATAGCGAGAGGCTCTTTTTCATTGGAAAGTGAAGGTCTGCGACATGTTTCAACATAATTAACCTATGGTGGAGGGGGATATGACTTTTATATAGGGAACATTGAAGGAGTTCATATGGTTGGTAGTCAGTTTAGGACCAACGAATGAAAGTTATTCAATAGTCACAATGTTTCCATTACAAGGGAAAGACATCACTTGAAAGAGTGTGTAAATTACATATCTAATGGAATTGCCATAGTCTCTCCCAATGAGTAAATGTAAATACAAGGGACCTTGGACTACCATAACATCAATACAAACAATTTTTCCTTCCAAAGTAATGCAAAACTGAGGAAGAATCCCTAAAATTACACTAGCTCTTATGTTAAAAGGAAACACTTTTTGAGTAATGGAAACAAGCTAAGGGGAACCTATAGCTTGCCAAGAAGTCAGGGATAGAATGTTGACAAAAGTGCCTTAATCTATAATAGTGTGATATATACTCTTATCACAAGCCCACACAATGATATGGAAAGGCATGCAAGGAGGGAGACGAGGCTCTATCAGTATATTCCAATTGAAGGATATGATCTCAGTATCTAGAGGGGGTTGCATGGGAACATGAGAATACTCCCTTGTACGGTTGAATATTAAGTAATAAGAAACACGAGCGATGTCAAATTCACTCACTAAATGTAGAGTGGGATCTCCTAATGAGTGAATTGGATGGACCACTTCAACTTCAGTCTTCAAGGGAAGTATGGAATCTATAGATGATGGACTTAGACTGATCACTTCAATTAAATTCTTCTAGAGAATAGTGGGATTAACCATTGATGAATTCAGACCACTTTATTAATTGATAGTGGGTTGGGATACAACTTATGGTAACTAGTAGTTTCTGCTGAGAAACAACATGGTTCCGAAAAATTAAAGGCTTCATCAATATTATGGTAAAGGTGAGTTTGATGAATCCCTTCATATAACCTAAAATGAAACCTATATTTTCCATTCCCCCCTAGAGAATTATAATGAATGGTTGATGGACCAATAGTGATTTGATGAAATCGTTAAGAAGGTGGCCACCCTTACAAATATTGCAAGGAAATTTAGGCTTGTGATGTATGTTGGAAGGTTTCTCAACATTATCAACACTCACAACAATGGTTTGTTGGTTCCCCATTGCTTATTTTGCTTCTTCTTATTCTTCTTTTCTTCTTTATCTTAGCTTCCTGGTTACTAGCATCGATAATTTCAGTAGGTGATGAAGAATAAAGGGGAGAAGACACAACAAGTGATGAATGCAAAGTATCAACATGAGGTTGCTATTGTTGAGATGGAAACCTAAATTAAGGTGGAGCAGCTTAGGTATTTGTGTCTAGACTCTACTGAAGTTCAGAAAAATAATATTGGTAAACCTATAGTGAATTAAAGAAGGGGCAATGTAGCCATATAAGGAGTACCAATATTTCTAATACAAGGAAAACAACTAGGATCCACGTTAAAAGGGGTTCCTTCATAGGAATACTTTGGAAATATTACTATCAGACTCTACCTAAGGTCTACTAATTGGAAAAACACACAACACACACTATCAAATCTAAGGAAGAAAACATATAAACCTTTCTGCAATGACCACACTAGTTGGTGATCAAATCAAATATCACAATATCAACATGAAAAGTGGCGAAAGAGAGAGTGGGTGGAATGTCACAATGGTGACTCACTTAATAGTCCAACCTTGGTGTAAGAACCCTCACATATAGTGGAGCACCCTCCAAGAAGGCCCTTGTGACTTTGACCAACGCTTATCCCAAGTACATCAAGAACGTCTCCCTCATCATCACCTTAGGTATGATCCCTATGATAAAATCCACTAAGGTAACCACCTACAAAAACCCAGCTTAGGGGGAATAATCAACAATTAGACGCATGCACAAGGGTAGGGAAATAAATTTGAAAGCCCCCTGGGAGGTTCCTCAATGTGAGGGTAGTCCTCTCAAATGATCCCCAAGTGTTTTACAACGCCATTTTTAATACATGCAAATCAACATGACCAAGACCAATGAAGTAGGGTAGATTACATCACTTGGCCCAATGTGACCTCGTATTTAACTCCTATGTGAGAGGAGATTGGTAAACAATGTTATGAAATAAATAATTTTTCACTCTATAAATCAAGATTTTAATTTTTGTTTCACAGTCTTGGAGAGTTTAAACTCACCACCTTTTGCAAGGACTAAAACCTAATCTAATATGGGTGTGCTACTAAAGAAATGTAAATATCAAGTCAAATTTATTTATAAGCCTTGATTTTATGGTTGTTTTTAATAAAATAGGAATATGTTTTTTATGAAATAGGAATATAGAGTTGAAACACATGATATTTTGAAATGACTTAAAATCTCAAATGTAATGAAATGAAATGCAAGATTTTATTTCGATGAATTCTAGCTACAATAAGGAATAACATGTTTTAAGTGATGAAACAAGTGTAACATTCAATGTAAGAAACATGAACTAATATTTGAATGCAAATCAAAGAAACTATAGGATATGCAATTCCTACCCTCTCCCCCCATTGTTGTGATGGAAAATCTTAAAATGCAACTTACTTTTCTTAAAAATGAAATTTAAAAAATTCTCCACCTATGAACTAGAATGCAATATTTTTCCTTTTTTTTTTCTTTCTTTCCTTATAAATGCAATGAAAAACTTCAAATGTGATTTTGTCTTCCTTACTTTCAATAAAGATGAAAGAATTTAGTGATGATGTAGAAAATCATAAATGAAAAAGATGCAAACAAAACTTGCAATAAAAAAATCAAAATGAATTTTAAGACCACTTCCAATGCACACTTAAACAAAGGGGGGAAATCACACAAAAAAAAATGAATATGAAAAGTTTAAACTCTAAAGAAATAGTAAATAGCTTCAAAAACCATATAAAAAATAGATCAAAGATAAATTTGTGCAAAACCCTACGAAAGGTTTTAATTTTCCAGGAAGTGGCGCGGAATGCCTTATAGCATAATGCAACATACAAGCCATGTCATGGTCTCTAATCTACCATAGTGTGACCGTGTCACACTATTCCCTATGGAATGGTGCGACTCATGCAAAAAACAAGAAAAAGTAATATAAAACACCTATACCTACATATGATTAAGGAGATATGTAATAAAAAACATCAAATGTAGATAATATTTATGGGAAAGAAAGGTATCACTGTATTAATCATAAAATAAGTGGTTACAACCTCGATCTTGATGTTGTAGGTACCTTCTATTTTGTTTCTTCATTCCAATGCCTTTCCTTGAAAAGTTTGGTGGTCAAAAGGTTGGTATTTGAGCAGTGTTTCACCAATCCTTTTTGAGAGTTGCTAACTGGCCATCTCGGTTCTATGTGTAGGCTTGGAAGGGGATAGGAGGAGGATAAAGGATGGAGGTTGAGATCCAAGAAGGTAGGGATGTGAGTCATATTCTTGTTGTTTGGAGGAGATGTCCTCCACAAGTCTTCAAGAATAGAAGCTTCTCATTCTTTTTTTTAATTTTACCTCTATTAAAAAAGTGTTACACCTTTTGAATAAGAAAAGTGCAAAAGCATCTCAATCCAACAATTATACATAGTGCGACAACCTAGTAACGTCGTAGTTAACCATGGCCCCACCTGGGACATACTTTAAAATTAGGGTTTTTTAAGGTATTTTCCTAAGATGCATATCTTCTTCAAAAGGGTTGTTCTTCTATCTTCTTAAGGTATTGATGGAAATTATGCTTTAGATGATGAAGGATAAGGGTGAAATATCAATTCCCATGCATGAAATAAAATAACGTGTAAGAACATGATCATTATAGTTGAGATTAATATGTTTCAATGATAGAGTTATATAATAACATGTATAATGGGTAATATCTTCTATAGATAAGAGAAACATGTTATGAGTGAAGTGCTTATATGGACTTGGAGTTATATCATATAGATATGGGCTATTATGGTTAGGCTATATTTATTTTGTGGGTGAGACGTTATAAGGCTTAAGGGTTGAAAAAGTTAGAGGTTATATTATGGGTTATAGGTGACATATTGCCACAAATAATTATTAGTGTTTATATGGATTATCTTCCATAATTGTTATAATAGTTAGCAATTTTAGGGTCTATTCGGCTTGCATTAATGGAGTTAGACATTAGGGGTGTTGTAGGTAATATGTGTTGGTTGTTTTAGGATTAGAAGTTTATAGGAGATATATATAAGTGGTAGGAGTTAATATACATTATCTGGTTTAGAGATTAAGAGTAATGTGGCTTATATGAGGTAGGTGTTAGTGATTATAGTGGTTTGATTTACAATGTTATTGTCAATTATAGTAGTTAAGCCTATAGTGCTAGTGGCTAAGAGATATTTAATCATAATTGTGGATATGTTAAAGGGATAAGGGATATATTTTTTCTATATGTAATGCGTTTATATCTTAAAGAGATAATTATTATATAAGTAGTTGCAAATGATAATTTTGATTATAACGATTAGTTACTGTATGATTAAATTTTACATAATTTAAGGTTAAGTATTATATTTTGTAAAGGTGAGGGATTTAATGGATTAAAGGAGGTAGGTTATATATGGAGTAAGGGACATAAATGTTATAAAATATTGTTGTTATAGAATAGATTGGTTAATGTCTATAACTATTGAGAATTTTTGGTCTTAGGGGTTGTAGTGATTAAGAGATATTAGGGGCATACAATTTAAATAATTAAGTAATGATAAGGGTTAGGAATGATAGGAATTAGGGTTATAATATTTATAACTTGTGTTAGGGATTACTCGGAGATCACAGGATGGAGCTTGTGCGAGGAGGATACGGTTAGGGTTTTTTCACCTGCGGCAGCTCACGGACGGCACTGAACCTATCTCGGTCGCTATCGACCGCCTACCCAACGCCCCTCTCTGCTGCAGTCTACTCTAACGAAAGGTATTACCTGGCTCGCGTATATCGGGAGGAGACTTTCTATTCCGTTAACCGTCAGTCCATCACCACGATTTGCATCTGCTCCTGGTTGACCGGCTAGGGTTTCTTGCTGGTAATTTCCACCGTTTTACCTGTTGTTACGGAAGGTTTTTATTCGTTCCAAGGTGAATCTGTCATCATGGAGGACTTAGATGCTGTCGACTATTCCGAAGACCCGCTGGAGGGGGTTTCCATCTGGCGTTCCTCTTATTCCACGTCGGCTGGCTTGTACAGCTCCGATTTTTCTTTGGCTGAGCCCTCCTAGTCTCTCCCTGTGGTCCTGCCGGACAACCCCCCATCCTGGCCTGCGTTAACTACTCCTCCGGCTTCCCCGTCATCCCTCGGTTTCGCCACCGCTTGCCTAAACCCTAACCCTGGTTTAGAGCCTATTACCTCTGGCCCTCCTTCCCAGATTCTTCCGTCGATGACCGGGGTTACGGATGATATAAACCCTTAGATTAACTTTGCTCCCCCTTCTGGTGCTTTTTCAGTTGTCCCTCCCCTGGCCGAAAACCCTCCTTATTCGGCTGAAGGTCTCCCCTCCTCCTCGTCTAATCCTTGCCCTCCTATTGAGTCTTCGGACCCCCCCCTAGCCGGGTTCCGCATCAGCCACCCCCTCAAGGGACCAAGAAAAAATTCAAGTGTTTCAAATCAAAGGCTGACGACATATTCCTGAGACTGGAAGAAGACATTCAGTGGGGTGATACTATGGAATTTGCAGAGAGAGTCTTAGTCGGTTGTATCAGAGGTCGGAACTACTTGGCCACCCGCCTGAAGGCCTGGGTAGTGGAGGTTTGGGGTCACCATCTGGTTGACATTCCATTCGTGTAGAAGTTTGTGAGGGGATGGTTCACACTGAGATTCTCTCGTGCCGACCACACAAATTGGGTGTTATCTTCATATTGGCATTTTGAACATGCTCCGGTGCTTCTGAAACGTTGGACGACACTCTTTGACCCTGAGACGGAACAGATTGGTATAGGGCCGGTATGGATTCAACTTTTGGGACTCCCATTACAGTACTGGTCAGAAGACATATTCAGAAGGATAGGCAACGCCTTAGGCACTTACATGGAGTATGACAAGTCCTACCTTCTCACGAGTATGATGGCTTATGCCCGTATCCTTGTCAACCTTGACACCAGAGGAGGGCTTCAGGAATATATTACTATTCAATGGAGGGCCACATCCCACAAGCAAATTATCGACTACGAGGGCATCCCATATCGTTGCTGCAAATGCCACAAAGTTGGGCACCTGTACAAGGACTGCCCTCTCCTGCAGAAGAATAGGAGCAGCGAGCCACTTACTGAGAATGAGCAGACAGGAGGCAACCTCTCTCAGCAAAAGGAAGTCTCTGCACTTGAGATCGCTGAGATACCTCGGAGCTCCTCTGACAAAGCAGCACCGGACAAGCGATCAACAGACTCCATCCCTTCCTCTCCGCCTCATACAACACCCTCCGGCTCAACAAAGGAGATCTCCTCGACTGCGGGTATGTTATTCCCTATCTCCCCTTCTGTATCTGGATTATCATATGTTATTGCATCTCTGTCATTCATGGGTACCTCCCCCCTTCCCTTCCTCTCACGGTTTCCTCGACCCTTCTGAGTACCCTGGGGTTTATCCCCCCCACCTCCCTTCATTGCTCCCTACCCCTACCCCCGCTCTATCCATCCCCTGCATCCCCTCCCTGATTACATCCTCCTCCTCCACTGTCCCACCCATCTCTCCCCCCCTCACCCCCCGGTACCCTCTCCATTCCAGAATGAAAGACAAGGGTACAAATGCGATAGGCTTGGACCCCATTGGCCTCCCGACCACCCTAAAATCATCTAGAGGACGCCCCTCACAGCTCCCCAAAGCCAGACACACTGCGGATGAAGAAGTTTCCCTTGGGTGACAGAAAACCATCAACAGGGCCCTTAGAGCAAGGGATGGCCCTCAGTCCCATCCTCCATGAAATTCTTATCCTTCAACTGCCGCGGGGTCGCTAT
>APFE030211889.1:9125-42876 GCA_000404065.3 Pinus taeda
ACGTAAATACAACCTTAAAATCCGATGATCTTTGACGGAATAACGTCCGTTGAGTTGGTGGACTACAAGTTGAGAGTCTAAATTCACAACCAATGTGCGAATGACGAGGTTAATCGTCTCAGCTAACAATTCAATCATAGCACTATATTCAGCAACATTGTTTCGTTGTACATCCTAGACAAACCCCTTGAATGTCTACCAACTCACTATGAGGATCGTAGATCACCCATGCCGCAGATGACAAGCTACGTGTACTGCGGGAAGCACCATAAACGAAACCAACATAAGGCGATCCAGACATCTATCCAAGAAGCAAAAAGACACAATAAGCGGAAATCACGCCGACGAACCAAGACACAAATATAAAAACAGGTACACAAAACACACTTGCTGAAAGCACATGTATATACAAAAAGTAAAGTGCACACATGGTACTTGGTTCAAGTCAAGCCCATTTCAAGGCTTGCCTTATCACACTGTTGTGTAACCGGTCCAGATAATGTAGGCATCATCTCGGCCTGTTTTATGAAATGATCAACAACACTGATGATCTGCCCATGCCCCTCGGCCGAGCGAGGTTTACAAGCTAGAGGATCAATGCCCCCTTGTGCAGAGGGACCGAGGGTCGCAACAGTGTGTAATGAGGGATGAGAATGAGTAGAAACCAAACCAAGCGAAGCGAGGTTCGGAGGTGGGAGTGAGAAAACACCCATGAGGGAGGGATCCTTAAAGAGCCCGGCTCCCACACTCTCGAATGGGATGGAGGTATGCTCCACGAAAGGCAAATTTCCTTCAGAAGAAGAAGCGAAGAAGGAGAGCTGGTCTACCGTCACAATTTTCCCTTGGTGAGGGAAACGGATGACACAGAAGAGGGATGAAGCCACGGCACGCATGGCATACGTCCAACTCCAGCCCAAAAGTAGGTTGTAAGTAAGATTTGTGTCAATGACCTCAACTTCTACTTCAACGATTTTCCCTTTTAAAGTGATCGGCAATCGTTGAAGAATACCATAGGGACGAGATTCTCTCCCATCGAAGGCTTCCAGTGTCGTAGGAGACTGGCTCAAAGTCGGGGACCCGATCGCTTTCCAACAAGCAATAGACATGATGCAAGTTGATGCATCCTCATCAATAACTGTAAGATGGATCATTTTGGAATTGATGATGACTTGTATAAGAAAGGCGATCTGATGAGGCAGCCTTGGAACATGGCTCTCGAGATTAAAGGTAATCAAATCCGAATCTGCCGGGTCGATGCCACCGATGGCCGATAGCAGGGACTTCCTATGGGGGGGCAGATCTGGAGAACTTCTAAGGCAGACATAGCCGACGAAGCCTGCGTTAAGTCCTCAACTATGCTATAGTGCTGGGCAGCACGAGCATTTGGGTTGTAAGATGATCTCCTGAGTACTCATTTGGGAGGGGGTCGGATTGTCGTCTCAGTACTTGGTCTCTCAATATGGAGTGGACTAGAGTTGGATGAAGGAGTGCTTGAGGGAACCTCGGGCTCCTTCCCGGTAGACGACAGATACTCCTTTGTTCGAGTCGTTACATGAACGGGAATGGATCCAGCCATGAAGACTTGGGAACCAAAGGGAGATGAAGACGAAGATGGATCAGACACCATTTGAGTCTGTTGAGAGGGAAAGGTTCTTTCAGAACCACAGGAATCCCAGGGGCACCTTTCAACAAACGACTAACCTTGGATCGCCTAGGGTAGTATTTGGTGTAATGATCCTCATCATAGATGAGACAAGGATACTTGGGTTTGCACTTAGCTCCTTCCTCGGATGGAGGTTTGGAGGAATCCTGTTTAGGTTGCTCAGACTTATTCTTTGCTTTCCCCTTTTTCTTTCCTTTTGAAGCCTTACTCACCGTGGTGGACTGGACGACGTTAACCTCGGAAGTACTTCCAGAATTTGAACCACCCTAAGAAGTTTTTTCGCTAGAAGCATTCGATTTTGACTTCCCAGGGTTAGAGGATGATTTTTTGGACGACGGATTTACAGAGCCGATAACTCCATCAACAGATGGTTTTGGTGGAGCCTTGGATGTACCGTGTCTTGGGGCATTAGGTAAATACTCATACAAAGTACCTGACTGAGAGTACACTAAGTCAAGGTACTGAGCACGCGTGATAGCTTGCTCTTCAGTTACACAAGCTCCCATGGTGATGTCCTGTGCGATCTTAGGGACAAAGGAAGTTGTGAACCAATCAGTGAGGAGTTGATCAGGAATCCAAAACTTGATCAACCGACGACGCCTTCTCCATTCATGTATATGATCAGAGATGTGCGTAGCCGTGTCCTGCTTGAGAGACGTAAGGAGATGGGTCCCTGTCTCGTACCGAATGGGTAACTGAAAACGAGTGAGGAATGCCATAGCCAATGAATTGAAATCTTGAAAAGCCCCACGGGTCAATTCAATGTACCATTTAGCAGCGGAGCCGGTGAGAGTCCTTTGGAACAGGCGAAGTCGAACCGAATCATCAAGCCATGAATTGGACGAACACCAAAGGTGATAAGTCATTACATGGGCTTGAGGGTCCTCTCCGGCTTTGCCGTCGAATTTGGGACAATCGCCGGGTATCTTAGTCGGAACTGGTGGCCATTGTGGATTATGAAAAATAGGATCATTTGTTAACTTCGACACATCGGGCAGTTCTAATGTTGCTAGAAATGGTAACTGCGGGTTGAAGGACATCTGCGGATATGAGGTAGGGCCAGGGTTCCATCCAGCTGCTGGTTGCCCCCATTGACCTTGTCCAGATGGACCAGGTCCAAAAGGACCTTGTCCGGATGGACCAGGTCCAAAAGGACCTTGTCCATAGGAACTTTGTCCATAAGCGTTATATCCGTAACCGGATGGTTGATTCTGGTTCTGCCCCCCAGCGCCCCATTGGTTACCATACTGTCCTGCAGGAGCAACACTGGGTTGCTGATAATTTTGATAAGGGGTGACCTGCGGCTGTTGGTAATTTTGATACGGGGCAAATTGATTTTTCCCCTGGGGTTGCTGGTATCCATATGGTTGCTGGGCTCCATATTGAGCATGGGAACCAGGCGGCATTTGATAAGAAGGTTGGGATTGGTACCCACCTTGTGGCTGGAGACCAGTTTAATTCTGGGGCTGGTAACCAGGTTGAGCTTGAGAAGCAAGAACCATCTGCATGCCCGGTTGAGCCGGCCCAGAGAGATATCCTTGCGAAGACTGAGGTTGGGCCATCTGGCTAGAAGGTTGTCATGGCTGGATCTGAGATGGACCTACTTGCCCAGAATTTTGGACTTGTTGGGCGTTTGGTTGTCCTTCCACAACCGAAGGTTGTCCTTGTAGACCAGATGGCTGGCTAGGCTGAGCAGTGGGCTGGCCTTGCTGCATGTAAGGCTGGCCACCTTGCCTAGAAAGGTAGCCTTGCTGGTTTCTGGGTTGTCCTTGCTGCGCGTAAGGTTGTCCCGGGTTCCCATAGGGTTGACCCGAAGGGTATCCCTGTTGGGGTCCAGTTTGTCCTTGTTGAGCATAAGGTTGTCCCGGGTTTCCAGAAGGTTGCCCAAGATATGTATAAGACGGACCACCAGAGGCCGAAGGTTGTCCCTGGTAGGGTTGTCCTTGTGAGCCTCCAGGTTGCCCTGGATAGGTTTGGCCATAATTACTTGTTGCCATAATTAGGGTGCGTGTAGGATGGCTGACCTTGGTATGATGGTCCTTGAGATGGCTGCCCTTGATCCGGACGGAATTGGCCACCACCATAACCAGTGGTACCCCAAGCCACATTCAATGGAATGGTACCTTCTACAGAGGGTTGGGCTGGCAAGGAGGTATACAAATAATGATTGACAGGATCATAATAAGGGCCTTGCCCACCTGGATTTTGGACAACATGCAAGTACTGAGAATATGCCCCCTCCTGAAATGGCATCAGAAGAAGGCGGGGCACCACTTGCAGGATGAACAACTCTGGCAGTATGTGCCGATTGACCACTACGTGTCGGGCCACGAGATGGGCTGGCAACAGTAGTTATGACGGAAGATGTCGTGACGGCAGTAGCAACCGAAGTTGACGATGCGACACAAACGGTCGGATTGGTCGGGACTGACGTGACAGCGGTATGGTGAACCTGGGAAACAAAAGGTCCCGTAGTGGGAACAATGTTATTGTCCCACATAGAAGAGGAACTCGCAGAGCCCATGGCATCCCTCGAAGATCTATAATGCGCTGGCACTGTAATACCGAGAGGCGTAACAGTGTAGGGCGTAGATATAACCGGGGATGTGGCTGGGATGGGAGTCTCAATACTCGACATAACGGGTGTTCCACTCGATACAGGAGATGTGTCTTCCATATCGGAAGAAGCCATCGGGGACGAAACACCAATAGGAGTAGAGGGAAAATCCTCTTCAGAAGCTCCCAAATAGGGTTCCAAAACAAGTCGTAAAGCTCGTCCTCTGGAGCACAAGAGTTCAACGGTTGGACACTTGGAATAACAGGGAAAGTGTCACCACAAACCGGTGTCTCAGGAGCAGCAGAAGAAGGAGACCCTTGGTCACTCGGGACGAGAGATGGAATCGATGGATCTGCCAGGATGATTGAATCAAACAAAAATCCTAGACAAACTAACGATAAAAGACCCTACTCAAAACTAACGCACACAAGATCTAACAAGGTAAATGTAATCATGGTCGAATAAATTTTTAAGACATTAGGAAACAACTTGACCTTTTCATGTTTTAAGAGTCGAGAAAAGGACAAAAGGTGACTCTAGTCACCTTCGAATATTTAATGAGCCCGAAGTGACAAATGCTCAATAGAGCCTTTTCTTTTAAGGAGTCCGAAAATGATCAAAAAGTGACTGCTCTGGAGAAACTACGAAAGGGGTTTACCAGACAATTCGTAAAACTGCATATACACCTTAGAGATCGTATGAAATCCAAGGACTTTCCGTACGGTAGTCAATCTTCCTGAATGTTGTGTTCGATGCGTTACGGGCTATAAGGCGGCAGACACGGCTTCCTGTGGATCAAGGATGATAACCTAGTGGAGTCTCCCCATATATATGCGACGGTACATGGGAGCACAAGTCCGTACTAGACCACAGTTGAATCACACAAGGAGGAATCACCCAACCTTAATACGAGAACAAAAGTGACTAGGTTTAATGACGTCGGAGCATGTCTCTAGCCTAGACCTCTAGAATGTGAGCGTTATGTTCCAATGCGTTTTTAAGT
This sequence comes from Pinus taeda, assembly GCA_000404065.3. Classification (NCBI taxonomy): domain Eukaryota; kingdom Viridiplantae; phylum Streptophyta; class Pinopsida; order Pinales; family Pinaceae; genus Pinus; species Pinus taeda. The sequence continues at coordinate 14,349 of APFE030211889.1, forward strand.
TCATTCCATTTATTTTAAAGTTGATCTTGAGTTAAGTTTTGGTTTTCAGCTCCTACCATATGTAATTTCTCAAAATCCCTAAATGCACTCTATATGCCAAAACATGTCATTTCATTCAATGAATGCTAATTGCAAAAGAGTTTGAGAGCTTTCATGCAAACGAAACGATCACAAACAACAAAAAGTTTCCCTAATGCAGCTAATGCAAATCACTAAACTTCTCTTTAAGATTACTAGTTCACTAATCAAAATGAAAAGTTCTAACTTTCATCAACTATTCCAAAGCAAAAGAGATTTTCTTTTTGAATAATGGCAAAATGCACTAAAGAGTTTTTGAGAAATAACACTAACATATTCTAACCAATACACACACGTTCAGTCCCTCAAAACACAAATCAAACATCAAAAAGGTCCCAAAGACAACAATGAGCCATGTGATCTAGGCTCAAAGTGAGACGAAGCGGAATTCAAGTGAAGACGAAGAAAATCACCTAAATAACGCAACGAAATGATTCACGACTACCAAAAAAGTGTAAAAGAGCAAGCAAGAGAGTTGACTGGACAACAAAAAGATCGAACACCTTAGGAAGGCTCGATTCACAAGGCCACTAGATGTCCTAGGGCTAAAAATGTGAAATCGGTAGAAAAAAGCAAACACCCAAAGGGTAGCGATCGACACCAGTCAAATCACACTCCAACACATCAAAGTAGTCTGGTAAAGGCAATTAGGATGAAACCAAAGCGCAAAACATGAAGAACCAAGCAAACTTCAAAAGTTTATAGGTCTGGCGCAACTGTCAGGCTGCAACTAGCGCCTTTCAGGATTGGCGTGGGTTGTCAATGTGAAACTTGCACCAACTGGCGCGACTGTCACGCTATAAACTAGCACCAGTCGAGTTTGCTATGGAAAAAAAAAAAAACAAGAGCCAAGGCTAAACCAACAATCCTTAAGTACTCTCAAGAGGCAAAAACAACAAAGGTATCCAACCCAGAAAGCAAAACAAGCGGGAGAAACCAAGGAAACAATCAAGGAACAAGGCTAGTCCCAAGTCGTTCAGTTTGCAAACCAAACCGGAGATGGACTGAAGTAGCGTTGATCTACTTTGCTAATGCAAAACAATAGCGTTTCGAAGGCTATCTGGCCAGACTTCAGACTTCGTCTAATAGTTTTTAAAACAAACAACAAGACAAGATAAAGAAACAAGGCAAAGCCAACTCCCCAGTGGAGTCGCCAAATTGTTGTGTAGGTAAATCCCCTCTGCGGACAAAGGCGATCCGTCTAGCCTAACTGAGGTCTAGAAAAAATCAAACAACACTAACACACAGGTTCCTAATTGCAAAGCAAAGGCCAAGATGAGGGCATACCTCGAATCCAACGCTTATATTCGTAGAAGGGTCGTCGCTTCCATTCTTTCGCTTCAGCTGGTCACAATCCTCACGATCTCCGTGAATAGACACCTGCACATGCAAAGAACAAGACAAATATAAACATAAAATCCGGGAAATGCAACTATGTATCAGTCAGAAAGGATACAACTTAAACATCATAGTAAAGACACATGAGTGGAACCATAATGATAGTCGTCTATTATTATTGATAAAACAAAAGAGAATACAACCAAGTTCTGGCGTCAAATCCTCCTTTGGTTGGGTGAATCAGCAACACATGCCTTGCAAAGCTTGTAGGGATGGGAACAAGCCTCTCTCTCCTTGATCACTTGGACATGGATCTCCTCCTTAAAGATTTAGCCTCATAGGGATACACAAGACCTCTTACAAGATGAGCTTAGCAATCCTCAGACTTTGGGAGCTTGAAAAGTAGAATTATTAACCAAGAATTACCAACTAGCCTGTCAAATGGGACAGAACAAGCTTATATAGAGATGGGAGGGGTAGATAAGACCATCCACTTGATTCATGGGATTGTCCTTATCATAAGGAAGCTTCCATGAGAGGTGGAGAACTACTTCCCTCCTTGGGAGATACGAAGCCCAACTAAATCAATCCAAACTGGAAATAGTTAATGGATAAGGCGGAAGGAACCTTCGGAAGTTTGATGGTTAAAAACTTTACCCAACTGGGTTGGCGCTAGTGCGACTCTGAGACAGAGCGCCAGCTGGCGCGCCCTCTTTGGAGGATTTACCCATTGGCGCGAGTAATACATTGTGGAACAAAGCCAATGGAGAAAGGGTTACAGTTTTTGGTATTTTGCAGAAGGTGTCTTCAGGGCATATAGAGTACATACTTTAAGGGATACAAAGCAGGTGTTTGCAAGTCATGTCACTTCTCATAGGTCCCGGAATAGGTCCTCCAATGTACGGGAAAAGGGGTAACAGGGACGGTGACAAAATACTGTGTAACAGTGCATTTTGCGGTTATTGAAAAGAAAATCTCTTTTGCTTTGAAAAAGTTAATGAAAGTTAGGACTTTTCATTTCGATTAGTGATTTAGTGATCTTAAAGAAAAGTTTATTGATTTGCATTAGCTGCATTAGGGAAAATCTTGGTTGTTTGTGATCGTTTCGTTTGCATGAAAGCTCTTTAACTCTTTTGTAATTAGCATTCATCGAATGGAATGACATGCTTTGGCATATAGATTGCATTTAGGGATTTTGAGAAATTACATAAGGTAGGACCTGAAAACCGAAACTTAAGTCAAGATAAACTTTAAAATAAATCGAATGAACTTAAAAACGCATTGGAACATAATGCTCACATTCTAGAGGTCTAGGCTAGAGACGTGCTCCGGCGTCGTTAAACCTAGTCACTTTTGTTGTCGCATTAAGTTTGGGTGATTCCTCCTTGTGTGACTCAACTGTGGTCTAGTACGGACTTGTGCTCCCACGTACCGTCGCGTATATATGGGGAGACTCCACTAGGTTATCATCCTTGATCCATAGGAAGCCGTGTTTGCTGCCTTACAACCCGTAACGCACTGAACACAGCATTCGGGAAGATTGACTGTCGTACAGAAAATCCTTGGCTTTCATATGATTGCTAAGGTGTATATGTAGTTTTACGGATTGTCTAGTAAAACCCTTGCCTAGTTTCTCCAGAGTAGTCACTTTTTGATCCTTTTCGGACTTCTTAAAAGAAAAGGCTCACTTGAGCATTTGTCACTTCGGGCTCACTAAATATTCGAAGGTGACTAGAGTCATCTTTTGTCCTTTTCTTTACTCTTAAAACATGAAAAGGTCAAGTTGTGTCATAATGTCTTAAAAATTTATTCGACCACGATTACATTTACCTTGTTAGATCTTGTGTGCATTAGTTTTGAGTAGGGTCTTTTATCGTTAGCTTTTCTAGGATTTTTGTTTGATTCGATCATCTTGGCGGATCGATCGATCCCATCTCCTGTCCCGAGTGACCAAGGGTCTCCTTCTTCTGCTGCTCCTGAGACACTGGTTTGTGGTGACACTTTTCCTGTTATTCCAAGTGTCCAACCGTTGAATTCTCGTGCTCCAGAGGACAAGATTTACGATTTGTTTTGGAACCCTATTTGGGAGCCCTCCGAAGAGGATTTTCCCTCTACTCCTACTGGTGTTTCGACCCCGATGGCTTCTTCTGATATGGAAGACATATCTACTGTATCGAGTTGAACACCTGTTATGTCAAGTATTGAGACTCCTATCCCAGCCACATCCCCGGTCATATCTACGCCCTACACTGTTACACCTCTCAGTATTACAGTGCCGACGTGCTATAGATCTCTGAGGGATGCCATGGGCTCTGGGAGTTCCTCTTCCATGTGGGATAATAACATTATTCCCACTACGGGACCTTTTGTTTCCCAAGTTCACCATACCGTTGTCACGTCAGTTCCGACCAATCCGACCGTTTGTGTCGCATCGTCAACTCCGGTTGCTAGTGTCGTTACGGCATCCTCCGTCATAACTACTGTTGCCAGCCCATCCTGTGGTCCGGTACGTAGTGGTCAATTAGCACATGCTGCCAGAGTTGTTCACCCTGCAAGCAGTGCCCCGCCTTCTTCTGATGCCATTTCAGCAGGGGGGGCATATTCTCAGTACTTGCATGTTGTCCAAAATCCAGGCATGCAAGGCCCGTATTATCACCCTATTGGTCATCATTTGTATACCTCCTTGCCAGCTCAACCCGCGATTGAGTCTTCAATTCCATTGAATGTCACTTGGGGTACCACCGGTTATTGTGGTGGCTAGTTCCGTCCGGGTCAAGGGCAGCTATCCCAAGGACCATCATACCAGGGTCAGCCATCCTACAGGCAACCTAATTATGGGCAGCAGTATTATGGCCAAACCTATCCAGGGCAACCTGGAGGCTCGCAAGGAAAACCCTCCCAGGGACAACCTTCGACCTCTGGCGGTCCGTCTTTTACATATCTTGGGCAACCTTCTGGAAACCCGGGACAACCTTATGCTCAACAAGGACAACCTGGAGTCCAGCAGGGATACCCTTCGGGTCAACCCTACGGGAATCCGGGACAACCTTACACACAGCAAGGACAACCCGGAAACTAGCAAGGCTACCCTTCTGGGCAAGGTGGCCAGCCTTACATGTAGCAAGGCCAGCCCACTGCTCAGCCTAGTCAGCCATCTGGTCTGCAAGGACAACCTTCGGTTGCCCAAGGAAAACTGAACACCAAACAAGTTCAACCTTCTGGGAAAGTAGGTCTGTCTCAGATCCAACCGGCACAACCCTCTGGCCAGATGGCCCAACCTCAGTCTTCGCAAGGATATCTCTCTGGGCCTGCTCAACCGGGCATGCAGATGGTTCCTGCTTCTCAAGCTCAACTCGGTTACCAGCCCCAGAATCAAACCGGTCTCCAGTCGCAAGGTGGGTATCAATCCCAACCTTCTTATCAAACACAGCATGGTTCCCAGGCTCAATATGGAGCCTAGCAACCATATGGATACCAGCAACCCCAGGGGAAAAATCAATTTGCCTCGTATCAAAATTATCAACAGCCACAGGCCACCCCTTATCAAAATTATCAGCAACCCAATGTTGTTCCTACCGGTCAGTATGGTAACCAATGGGGTGCTGGGGGGCAGAACCAGAATCAACCATCCAGTTATGGAAATAACCCTTATGGACAGAGTTCCTATGGACAAGGTCCTTTTGTACCTGGTCCATCTGGACAAAGTCAATGGGGGCAACCGGCAACTGGATGGAACTCTGGCCTTACCTCATATCCGCAGATGTCCTTCAACCCGCAGTTACCATTTCTAGCAACGTTGGAACTGCCCGATGTGTCGAAGTTAACTAATGATCCTATTTTGCATAATCCACAATGGCCACTAGTTCCAGCTAAGATACCTGGCGATTGTCCCAAATTCGACGGCAAAGCTGGAGAGGATCCTCAAGCCCATGTAATGACTTATCACCTCTGGTGTTCATCCAATTCATGGCTTGACGATTCAGTTTGGCTCCACCTGTTCCAAAGGACTCTCACCGGCTCCGCTGCTAAATGGTACATTGAATTGACCCGTGCGGCTTTTCAAGATTTCAATTCATTGGCAATGGCATTCCTCACTCATTTTCAGTTACCCATTCGGTAAGAGATGGGGACCCATCTCCTTACGTCTCTCAAGCAGGACACGGCTACGCACATCTCGGATCATATACATGAATGGAGAAGGCGCTGTTGGTTGATCAAGTTTTGGATTCCTGATCAACTCCTCAGCGATTGGTTCACAACTTCCTTTGTCCCTAAGATTGCACGGGACATTGCCATGGGAGCTTGCGTAACTGAAGAGCAAGCTATCGCGCGTGCTCAGTACCTTGACTTAGTTTACTCTCAATCAGGTACTTTGTATGAGTATTTGCCTGATTCCCTGAGACACGGTACATCCAAAGCTCCACCAAAACCATCTGTTGATGGAGTCATTGGCTCTGTGAATCCGTCGTCGAAAAAATCATCCTCGAACCCTGGGAAGCCAAAACCGAATGATTCTAGCGAAAACACTTCTCAGGGTGGTTCTAATTCTGGAAGTACTTCCGAGGTTAATGCCGTCCAGTCCACCACGGCGAACAAGGCCTCGAAAGGAAAGAAAAAGGGGAAAGCAAAGAATAAGTCTGAGCAACCTAAACAGGATTCCTCCAAACCTCCATCCGAGGAAGGAGCTAAATGCAAACCCAAGTATCCTTGTCTCATCTGTGATGAGGATCACTATACCAAAGACTACCCAAGGTGGTCCGAGGTTAGTCGTTTGTTGAAAGGTGCCCCTGGGATTCCTGTGGTTCTGAAAGAACCTTTCCCCTCTCAACAGACTCAAATGGTGGTTGATCCATCTTCGTCTTCATCTCCCTTTGGTTCCCAAGTGTTCATGGCTGGAACCATTCTCGTTCATGTAACGAATCGAACGAAGGAGTATCCGTCATCCGTCGGGAAGGAGTTTGAGGTCCCCTCAAATGCTCCTTTGTCCAGCTCTGGTCCGCTCCATATCAAGAGACCAAGTACTAAGACGACCATTCGACCCCCTCCCAAAGGAGTACTCAGGAGATCATCTTACAACCCAAATGCTCGTGCCGCCCAGCACTATAGCATAGTTGAGGACTTAACGCAGGATCCGTCGGCTATGTCGGCCTCAGAGGAAGTCCCTGCTATCGGCCATCGGTGGCATCGACCCGACAGATTCGGATTTGATCACCTTTGATCTTGAGAGCCATGTCCCAAGGCTGCCTCATCAGATCGCCTTTCTCATACAAGTCATCATCAATTCGAAAACGATCCATCGTACGGTTATTGATGAGGGCGCGTCAACTTGCATCATGTCTATTGCTTGTTGGAAAGCGATCGGGTCTCCGACTTTGAGCCAGTCTGCTACGACACTGGAAGCCTTCGATGGGAGAGAATCTCGTCCCTATGGTATTCTTCAACGATTGCCGATTACTTTAGAAGGGAAAACCATTGAAATAGAAGTTGAGGTCGTTGACGCAATTCTTACTTACAACCTCCTTCTGGGCTGGATTTGGACGTATACCATGCGTGCTGTGGCTTCATCCCTCTTCCGTGTCATTCATTTCCCTCACCAGGGGAAAATCGTGACGGTAGACCAGCTCTCCTTCTTCACTTCTTCTTTTGAAGGAAATGTGCCTTTCGTGGAGCATACCTCCATCCATTTCGAGAGTGTAGGAGCCGAGCTTTTCAAAGATCCCACCCTCATGGGTGTTTTCTCACTCCCACCTCCCAATCTTGCCTCCATCAATATGATTTCGGTTCGTTCTGATCCCTGGGTCCTTCCCCCCATCGACCAGATAGAATCATGGGGTGAGGAGATGTCGTTGAGTCCCCTTGAGCTCAACTACATCGAAATCGCTGCTGTATCAGCTCCTCCTGCTGAATCTGCTTCTTTAAGCGGAGCTCTTGACTCATACGACTATTCCCCTTGGCTTGGAGAATGTGCCTCCTCGGATCCATTAAAGGAAATATTTCCTTCCGACGAAGCCATCATAGAGACCATGTCTCTCGAGGAACCCCCGTGGTTTAATCTTCATCACCGTTCCTCGTTTCTCCCTACCCTTCGGGAAACGTTGGCTTGTCTCGAACAGTTTGCTCCGTGTCTCCCTTCACAACCTCTTCAGACGCCTATTCAGGTCTACCAAGTATCATCTGAAGGAAATTTGGGGAACATTACGCAGACCCAACCCATCAACATCTTCTTCAAACCAGGGATTGTTGAGAACATCTACATAGGAGTCACCTGCACCCCTGAGGAAATTCAAATCTATATAGCTCTTTTTCACGAGTTCCATGACGTCTTTGCATAGTCTTATGAAGAGATGCCCGGCATCGATCCAAACATTGTAGTGCATGAGATACCTATGTATCCAGGAGCTAAACCTGTTCGTCAGCGTTTACGCCCTGTGCACCCCCGCAAGGCTGCAGCTATCAAAGCGGAAGTTGAAAAACTTCTTAAAGCTGGTTTCATTTACCCTATCCCACTCACAGATTGGGTCTCTAACATTGTCCCTATGTATAAAAAGTAGGGTACTATTCGTGTCTGTGTCGATTATCGCGATATTAACCGAGCCTGCCCGAAAGATAACTACCCCACACCTTTCATTAACCAGCTTATTAATGAGTGTGCTGGGAGTGAGATATATTCGTTTATGGATGGATTTTCTGGCTACAACCAGATTAATATCGCGCCCGCTGATCAACACAAGATGGCCTTTATCTGTCCGTGGGGTACTTTCGCTTATAAAAAGCTCCCTTTCGGTCTCAAGAATGCCGGTGCCACTTTTCAACGTGCGATGTCTTACGCCTTTCATGATATTCGGCACATCGTATAGCCTTATCTGGATGACCTTCCCGCTCATTCGGCTAAGCACCAAGACCATCCGTCACATCTCTGCTCTCGACACTACAATATCTGACTTAATCCACATAAATGTGTCTTCTGTGTAGAATCTGGTCGACTTCTCGGGTTTATCGTCTCCCGAGAGGGCATCCGCTTGGATCCCCTTAAAGTCGAAGCCATTTTGAATCTTCCTCCCCCTACTTCTTTGTGGCAACTGCAAAGTTTGCAGGGTAAAGCAAATTTCTTACGACGATTTATCCCGAATTATGCCGAAGTGGCAAAAGGTTTCACGCGGTTACTCAAGCATGACACCCCGTTTCGATGGGATGCCATAGTTGAGGAGTCTTTTGCACATCTTAAAACTCTTCTGGTTTCCGCCCCTTTGTTGCGGCCTCCGAATTATCATCGCGATTACACGTTGTATTTGGCCGCTACTGACACCACCATCGGCATGGTTCTGGTTCAGGATGACGATGATGGCACTGAACACGTTATCTATTACCTTAGCCGCAATTTGTTAGATACAAAATCTTGATATGCCAATGTTGAGAAGTTGGCCCTCGTTGCTGTATGCGCTGTTCAACACTTCTGTCATTACATCTTGTTGCGCACAATGATAGTGATCTCCGATTGCAACCCTATGACCTACATTCTGTCACGCCAGTTGCTGGGGGGCAAATACTCGAAGTGGATAGTCATCCTCCAAGAGTTTGACTTGGATTTTACTACTGCCAAGTCTAAGAAATCACTCGTCTTTGCTGAGCTGTTGTGTTCTTTGCCATCCACCGCTGCCTCCTCTCAGTTAGAGGATTCCATTCCAGACGAAACTCTCTTCCTCATTAGCACCCTCGACCCTTGGTACGGGGATATTATTGTCTACTTGCAGACGTCCTCCTTCTGTCCCAAGACCTCCAAGGATGCTCGTCGACGGATCCGACATCAATCCCAACCATATCGCATCGTTGGGGACACCCTGTACCGTCTCAGTGTTGATTCTGTTCTTCGCCGATGCTTGACTTTCGAAGAAGAAGAGAGAGTTCTGAATGACTGCCACTCTAGTGCATGTGGCAGTCACATGTCTGGATATGCCACCACATAGAAAATCCTCCATGCCAGCTATTTCTGGCCCTCCATTTTCAACGATTGCATTCTTGCTGTCCGTTCGTGTCATGAGTGCCAGATTTACCAATGGAAGATGCATGCACCCCCTGCTCCACTGCACCCCATTGTAGCCGTCGGCCCTTTTGCCAAATGGGGCATCGATTATGTGACCTGTATTCCTCGCTCGGCTGGGGGGCATGGGTACATCATCGTTGCTGTTGATTATTTCACAAAATGGGCCAAGGCGATGCCTAAATTGTCAGAAGACGGTCACACCACGGCGCAGTTTTTGTTCAACCATGTTATTTTGTGGTTCGGAGTACCCCAAGCCATCGTCACTGATCACGGAAAGCATTTTCGTTGTCACATGATGACCGAGTTAACAACCCAGTTGGGTCGTAGGCATGATAGTTCGACCCCGTACTATCCTCAGGCAAACGGTCAAGTGGAAGCCCTGAATAAGGTTTTGGTCACGATGCTTCAAAGAACTGTTGGCATGCATAAGTCCAATTGGCATCTGATGTTGTTCTTTGCTTTGTGGGCCTACCGTACCTCTGTGAAGGACGCCATCGGTTTCACTCCCTTTCAGTTAGTTTATGGACTGGAGGCAACCCTTCCTATTGAGTGTGAGATTCCTTCATTAAAGATAGTCGTCGAATTGCTCCCTGATACTACTCCAGTAGAAGAGTGTCTTCTTTACTTAGAATGGATGGATGAGACTCGTCGTCTAGCCTCCTCAGCTATTGAAGCTCAAAAGAAGCGAGTGAAAACTCACTTCGATAATACTGTTAACCCCCGCTCTTTCATTGAGGGAGACTTAGTACTACTCTATGATCAAGCTAACGACAAGCTGGGGGCAGGAAAACTCGAGCCTATGTGGCACGGGCCCTACATTGTGAAAAGAGTTTTGCAAAAAGGCGCCTACGAGCTTATTGATTATGAAGGCAATCCCTTGGATAGGCCCTGAAATGGGCTTTATCTTAAAAAATATTATGCATGAGTCTAGGCACTCTCTTTTTTGTACATACGTGTGCTTTCAACAAGTGTGTTGTGTGTGCATGTTTTTTATATCTTGGTATGTCGGCATGATTGCCGCTTATTGTGTCTTTTGCTTCTTGAATAGATGTCTGGATCGCCTTACGTTGGTTTCGCTGATGGTGCTTCCCGCAGTACATGCAGCTTGTCGTCTGCGGCATGGGTGATCTATGATCCTCATGGTGAGTTAGTAGACATTCAAGGGGTTTTTCTAGGTTGTACAACGAACAATGTTGCTGAATATAGTGCTGTGATTGAATTATTAGATGAGGCGATTAACCTCGGCATTCGCACATTGATTGTAAACTTGGACTCTCAACTTGTAGTCCACCAACTCAACGGGCGTTATTCCATCAGAGATCATCGGATTTTAAGGCTGTACTTACGTGTTAAGTTATTAGAAAGGGATTTTCATTTTATTACTTATCAACATATTCCAAGACGACTTAATACGTTAACCGATGCATTAGCTAAATATGTGTTGGACAGGCATTTGCATAACATGTGATTTCAACATAACACAAGAAGCATAAAGTACAATAAACCATAAAACATATGTATATATATATGTGTGTGTGTGTGTGTGTGTCCAAAATGTTTGCACCCCGTGCATCATCAAAAAATAATACATGTTTGTCTGAATACATCCGGAGACAACATGTCTCTCAAAAAATATGCATGAAAAGAAAAGCCTAGATATCTAGTCTCGGTGGTGCTCATGGTAGCACGTCACTGCTCGCACTAGACGCCTCAGGAGCTGGTGGATGCGAGTTGGCACCCCTACTATGTGCCTTTGGTACGCTAGCGGGACATCTACTAGCCGAGCATAATCTAGGATCCCTCGAGTGATAGCCTCGAGGTTCTGGATAAGCTCCCCTCTGTCACCACCCTCCTCCTGAGGATCTGCTCCTGATGCTGCTGCTACTGGATGTCTCCTCGCAACGGGAGATAGGCCAGCTGGACGCTCTGGGCCGACATCTGCATATGCATATACACGTCATTAGGACAAGCATGTACTAACAAAAAAAAAAATCTTAAAAATACAAAATCAAAAAATGAGGATGTACCAATCTCCTCGTCCCAATCCTCTCCATCCGACAAGGGAAGGTCAGGATCTCCAGTGAAGTCTGTCCCCGCATACGGCTAGTCTTCCACCATGATCAGTTGGCGGCGAAGCCAACTGAAGAACTCTGGTCTGAAGGACATCTGCTGGCCGCCACCACCCCTCAGCATCAGTGCCGCCCATCGAGCCATCCTCGGCTCTCGAGGTGCTGGTTCTGCCACAAAGGCCCCTTGGCCCTAGAAGCTTGGCACATGTTCCAAGAAGAACGTCACCAAGATGGAACCATACCTGAACTATTGCAGCTTGCCCCGCTTGGCCTTTGTCAGCTGCCTTTTCATATTGGTCGTCATAGCTGATGCCCAATTGAAGATCATCGGGCTAAGGCACTCTATCGCTAATAGAATGTGGGTCTTCGTAGCTTCGTGGGGCGCTTGTGCCCCCACAGCTCGTGTAAAAGTGAATAGCAATGCCCGCAGTGTCAGGTCCTGAACGGTGGGGATATCCACCTTCGAACTGCCCTCCCCATATTTTGCCTCTGGGAAAATCCGAGCCTTCACCTCATCCATCTTTTCTCTAGATGGCCTGCTCCTAGTCAATCGAGGCACCGGCCCTCGTCGCGACAATCCAGTCAAGAAGTAGACATTCGATACGTCCAACTCCAGTACCTAATCTTGTATCCGGAACACCTGTTCCTCTACGTCCCACAAGTCGATCAAGTACTGCAGGAGCTCTGGCTGAGCTCGTAAATAAGATAGCATGAAGTATTTTTTGAGCCCACACGCTTTGAGAGTTTCCATGCAATCTTCATCAGCTAGGGCCAATGTGTCCACTTGGTCATGTTCCTGTTCCTTCCATACAATCACCATTTTTGCGGATTGCCCTGCAAGTACAAGACAAAATAATGCATTAGACTCTCATGTAACTTGAAATTGCAGGAAAATGGGATTTGGATTTGTTAAAATTGACCAAAAAATGTGTGCAGTTGTTGGCGGACTGTTTCTAAAACAGTGGCGCCCATGGGCGCGCACCCTATGGGAAACTTGCCCCATTGGCGCGGGTCCATGCCCGAAACCCGCGCCAATGGGCGCAACCCCTAAAATTAAAATCCCCCCCATAGGAAATGAAAATGCAAATAAAAACAAAATCCAAACGAATGAAAATGAAGCTAAGGACAAGACCGCTTACCTAGCACTGACGGCGCTCGAAATGGTCCACTGGATTGGCCGCAATCGCCAACTGAAGGTCGCACTCCAAAAAGCCCTAATGTCGCTCTCCAAAGGTAAAAAGTGAAAAGTAATTTTTATTTTACCATTTTCACCTTTTTATATATTTTTGACCCTAAAATAGGCTTTAAAAAGTCATTTTATGAATATTTTTATGAATATTTGTGTCGAAAATGGGTTTTACGCCAATTTTTTGTGCAGCGACAGGTGTTCATGCAGCTTTCATGGCGAAACAAGTTGTATTTTATAATTTTTTGGACTCGGTAAATACAAGAAAAAGTCACTTTGGAGTCATCTTTTTCTCTTTTCTGACTCTTTAAACGTGAAAAGAATGTCGAGTTGGTCCTCTCGACTCGTTAAATGGACATGAGAGGTGGTCGTCTTTATACCCTTTTCCGACCGTTTAAAAACGAAAAAATTGTCGGACCCTTGTCGTTTTCGGTTCGTTAACGGTCATGACGCGACATGGTTTTGATCGCTTTTTTACTTTTTCAGATCAGAGTCACTACTCATGAAAAGTACTCCTCAATCGCAATGATCGGGCGGTTCTTTCGAGCATGGTTTTATACTTTTTCGGACTCGAGAGACACAACTTTACGAAAAAGGACACCCCTGGAGTTTCCTTTTTCGCTGTCTTTTCAAACTCTCTAAATATGAAAAGACGCCGAGTTCTTCCTTTGTCAGACTCATTAAAACCTAATGACATCGGATTTCATAGAAATGACGCCTCTCAAGCATATGCTATCCCCGTCAAGCTTGCCATCCAAAAACAACCGGGGTACTCGCCAGAAATGGTGGGGGAATAAAGGAACCGTAATCATCGTCGTGTCAGCAGTATGTCACTCTTGAACATGGCACGTGTCTGCATTCGTGTCTGTGTGGGGACATCTCATCTTGTTTTACACTTGCCTCCATGGGTTTGGGTTATCCTGTTTGACCCTTCATCTGCTCATCACCTTGTCACCATGACCCCTGATCATTTGATGTCAAATACTGCCAAGTCCACTGTCGTGCCGCCGTTATGTTCAAGAGGAGTTGACCTCTGCAGAATACTCAACTTCCCTCTGATACCTCACACAAAACATTTTATCCTTCTCCGTCTCGTGTCGATGATGTGGGAAACATTATGGCCCATCTTCGATCAAGGTCACTTCTTGTCGAATTCAGCTCATTATCCAGGAAGTTGACTTAGAAACTCCCTTCCGGTACCTTGGAGCATGCATGCCTCAATGGCAGGTTCTTCGTGTTCGACGCGAGGTTTTCATCATTAGCCTTCGATCGGATGATGCTACGGGTGTTCGACACCGGCTCACTGATTCGCACGCTGTGGATTGTACCTATAGTACCTTGAGGACCATTGTCACTATTGGTGGTACCTCTCGCGTCTATTAACAGTTTTCATCATTGACTAGTAATCAGACGATGTTTTCGCATGTTTGACTTCAAATCCTATATTCGCATGCTTGAACTTGTACTTTGTTCGGGTCGAGTTGGAGCACAAGACCCTGGATTTTGTATGATGAGATCCACGCTGCATTTTGTGGATTATTATAATCGCTACATGACTCATTCACTGGATGGATGTGACCATGCCTGAGTCTATTCATTGATCCTCATCGGATAGCTGCGTCCTTACCTGGGATCTAAATCTTTATGTACTCTGCTGTGGATGGCTGTGCCCTTAAAATCCGATGATCTCTGATGGAATAACGTCGGTTGAGTTGGTGAACTACAAGTTGAGAGTCCAAGTTCACAATCAATGTGCGAATGCCGAGGTTAATTGTCTCATCTAATAATTCAATCACAACACTATATTCAGCAACATTGTTCGTTCTACAACCTAGACAAACCCCTTGAATGTCTACTAACTCACCATGAGGATCGTAGATCACCCATGCCGCAGACGACAAGCTGCGTGTACTGCGGGAAGCACCATTAGCGAAACCAATGTAAGGCGATCCAGACATCTGTTCAAGAAGCAAAAGACACAATAAGCGGCAATCATGCCGACACACCAAGATATAAAAAACATGCACACACAACACACTTACTGAAAGCACATGTATGTACAAAAAAGAGAGTGCCTGGACTCATGCATAATATTTTTTAAGATAAATCCCATTTGGGGGCCTATCTAGGGGATTGCCTTCATAATCAATAAGCTCATAGGCGCCTTTTTGCAAAACTCTTTTCACAATGTATGGCCCGTGACACATAGGCTCGAGTTTTCCTGCCCCCAGCTTGTTGTTAGCTTGATCATAGAGCAGTACTAAGTCTCCCTCAATGAAAGAGCGGGGGTTAACAATATTATCGAAGTGAGTTTTCATTCGCTTCTTTTGAGCTTCAATAGCTAAGGAGGCTAGACGACGAGTCTCATCCAGCCATTCTAAGTAAAGAAGACGCTCTTCTACTGGATTAGTATCAGGGAGCAATTTGACGGCTATCTTTAATGAAGGAATCTCACACTCAATAGGAAGGGTTGCCTCCAGTCCATAAACTAACTGAAAGGGAGTGAAACCAGTGGCGTCCTTCACGAAGGTACGGTAGGCCCACAAAGCAGAGAACAACATCAGATGCCAATTGGACTTATGCATGCCAACAGTTCTTTGAAGCATCGTGACCAAAACCTTGTTCACGGCTTCCACTTGACCGTTTGCCTGAGAAGAGTACGGGGTCGAACTATCATGCCTAAGGCCCAACTGGGTTGTTAACTCGGTCATCATGTGATTACGAAAATGCTTTGCGTGATCGATGACGATGGCTTGGGGTACTCCGAACCGCGAAATAACATGGTTGAACAAAAACTGTGCCGCGGTGTGACTGTCTTCTGACAATGTAGGCATCGCCTCAGCCCATTTCGTGAAATAATCGACAGCAATGATGATGTACCCATGCCCCCCAGCCGAGCGAGGGTTACAGGTCACATAATCGATGTCCCATTGGGCAAAAGGGCTGACGGTTATAACGGGGTGCAGTGGAGCAGGGGGTGCACGCATCTTCCGTTGGTAAATCTGGCACTCATGACACGAACGGACAGCAAGAATGCAATCCTTGAAAATGGAATGCCAGAAATAGCCGGCACGGAGGATTTTCTGTGCGGTGGCATATCCAGACATGTGACTGCCACATGCACCAGAGTGGCAGTCATTCAGAACTCTCTCTGCTTCTTCGAAAGTCAAGCATCGACGAAGAACAGAATCAACACCGAGACGGTACAGGGTGTCCCCAACGATGCGATATGGTTGGGCTTGATGTCGGATCCGTTGACGAGCATCCTTGGAGGTCTCAGGATGGAAGGAGGATGTCTGCAAGTAGACAATAATATCCCCATACCAGGGATCGAGGGTGCTAATGAGGAAGAGAGTTTCGTCTGGAATGGAATCCTCTAACTGAGAGGAGGCAGCGGTGGATGGAAAAGAACACAACAACTCAGCGAAGACGAGTGATTTCTTAGACTTGGCAGTAGTAAATTCCAAGTCAAACTCTTGGAGGATGACTATCCACTTCGAGTATTTTCCCCCTAGCAACAAGCGTAACAGAATGTAGGTCATAGGGTTGCAATCGGAGATCACTGTCATTGTGCGCAACAAGATGTAATGAAGGAAGCGTTGAACAACGCATACAACAGCGAGGGCCAACTTCTCGAAATAGGTATATCGAGATTCCGTATCTAACAAATTGTGGCTAAGGTAATAGATAACGTGTTCAGTGCCATCATCGTCATCCTATTCATGCTATGAATATAAATTTTTTCACCGTCCCTGTTACCCCTTCTCCCGTACATTGGAAGACCTATTCTGGGACCTGTGAAGAAGTGACATAACTTGAAAACACCTGCATTGTATCCCTTAAAGTATGTACTCCATATGCCCTGAAGACACCTTCTGCAAAATACCCAAAAATATAGCCCTTTCTCCATTGGCGCTGTTCCATAATGTAGCACTCGTGCCAATGAGAGAAATCCTCCAAAGAGGGTGCGCCAGCTGGCGCTCTGTCTCAGAGTCGCACTAGCGCCAACCCAGTTGGGTAAAGTTTTTAACAAACAAACTTCCGAAGGTTCCTTCCACCCTATCCATGAACTGATTCCAGTTTGAGTTGGTTCTGTTGGGCTTCGAATCTCCCGAGGAGGGAAGTAGTTCTCCACCTCTCATGGAAGCTTCCTTATGATAAGGACAATCCCATGAATCAAGTGGATGGTCTTATCTACTCCTCCTACCTCTATATAAGCTTGACCCTTTGCCTTTGACAAGCTAGTTAGTAATTCTACTTTTCAAGCTCCCAAATCTAAGTCCCAAAGTCTGAGAATTGTTAAGCTCATCTTGCAAGAGGCCTTGTTCATTCCTATGAGGCTAAATCTTTATGTACTCTGCTATGGATGGCTGCGCCCATACCATGTACATCATGTATTTGAGATATCAGTTGTACTTCGTGCAGGTTCTCCGGTGGCCGTGTTTTCAGTCAACCATGTTCTTGTAAAGCACTTCACCCCTCTCTCTCTCGGGCTTCATGCTTTAGGGGGCATCTGTTACACAATATTTTGTCACCGTCCTTGTTACCCCTTCTCCCGTACATTGGAAGACCTATTCCGGGACCTGTGAAGAAGTGACATAACTTGAAAACACCTGCATTGTATCCCTTAAAGTATGTACTCCATATGCCCTGAAGACACCTTCTGCAAAATACCCAAAAATATAGCCCTTTCTCCATTGGTGCTGTTCCACAATGTAGCATTCGCACCAATGAGAGAAATCCTCCAAAGAGGGTGTGCCAGCTGGCGCTCTGTCTCAGAGTTGCACTAGCGCCAACCTAGTTGGGTAAAGTTTTTAACAAACAAACTTCCGAAGGTTCCTTCCACCCTATCCATGAACTGATTCCAGGTTGAGTTGGTTCAGTTGAGCTTCGAATCTCCCAAGGAGGGAAGTAGTTCTCCACCTCTCATGGAAGCTTCCTTATGATAAGGACAATCCCATGAATCAAGTGGATGGTCTTATCTACTCCTCCTACCTCTATATAAGCTTGTCCCTTTGCCTTTGACAAGCTAGTTAGTAATTCTACTTTTCAAGCTCCCAAATCTAAGTCGCAAAGTCTGAGAATTGCTAAGCTCATCTTGCAAGAGGCCTTGTTCATCCCTATGAGGCTAAATCTTTAAGGAGGAGATCCATGTCCAAGTGCTCAAGAAGAGAGAGGCTTGTTCCCCATCCCCTACAAGGTTTGCAAGGCATGTGTTGCTAATTCACCCAGCCAAAGGAGGATTTGACGTCAGAACTTGGTTGTATTCTCTTTTTTTTATCAATAATAATAGACGAGTATCATTATGGTTCCACTCATGTGTCTTTATTAGGATGTTTGAGTTGTATCCTTTCTGATTGATACATAGTTGCATTTCTTGGATTTTATGCTTGTATTTGTCTTGTTCTTTGCATGTGCAGGTGTCTGTTCACGAAGATTGCGAGGATTGTGACCAGCTGAAGCGAAAGAACGAAAGCGACGACCCTTCTACGAATTCATGCTTTGTTCATAGATTTGTTGCCCTCAATATTCATGCTTTGATCGTAAATCTAGATTCATAGCTTGTTGTTCTCCAACTCGACAGGTGTTATTTTGTCAGAAACCCTTAGATTTTAAGGCTGTATTTACCTGTTTGTTTATTGGAAAGGAATTTTGATTTCATTACACATCAACATATTCCTAGAAGACTAAATACTTAACAGATGCATTGGAAAATCATGTGTTAGATAGACATTTGCGACATTTGTAAAACTAAACATTAGGACATAATAAGTTGATAAAAAATAACATAGGTATGTATATATATCAGGTGTTGCACATCGTACTTCTCAAAAAATATGTGTTCAGGTTACATCATGAGACAACATGTCTCTCAAAATTGCAAAAAATAAACCTAGGGGTCTAATCTGCATGTTGCTCTCTATAGCACACCACTGCCTAGACAACACGTCTAAGCAGTTGGTGGATCCTATTCGACACCCCTATTATGTGTCGCTGGTACTGTCGAGGGACATCCTCAAATCCTGGTAATCCGGGATCCCCTTTGTCAAGCCCTCTAGGTCATGTGCAATCTCATCCTCTACTCTCTGCCAGGAGGAGGTAGCTTGAACTCCCTCTCGACTCTTCAATCAATGGGAGACAAACCTATAGATATTTCCGGTTTGACATCTACAAGATTGAGACATAATAATCAGGACATATATATAAAAAATAATAAAAAACTATAAAAATATTTAAAAATCAAAACATGAGTTTGTTACCTCTATCATCTCAGTGTTCCCCAGGAGGGAGTACTAGGTCTAGATCACCTCTGAAGTTCATCCCAGAATATGGCCAGTCCTCTGCAACAATGAGTTGGCATTCTAGCCACATGAAGAACTCTAGTCTCCACCACATCTATTGATCGCTGCCTCCTCGAACCATCAAAATAGCCCAGCGAGTGATCCGTGGCTCCCGTGGTGGTGGCCTAGCCATGACCACCTCCTGTCTATGAAAGATGGGGAGCCGTTACAGGATGAATAGTAGGAGGATTGAGCCATTTTGTTAGTTGCTTTTTGAGGCTTTTTGATTCCACCTCTACCCAGTTGAATATAGTAGGGTTTAGGCAGTTGGTGGCCAACCGGAGTTGAGTCTTGGTGGTCTCATGTGGGGCCTGCGAACCAGCTGCTCTAGTGATGGTGGAAAGGAGGACTCTCAGTGACAAGTCAGCTATTGTTGCGATCTTTAGTTTCCCTCCCTTGTTTGATTTTTTGGCCTCTGGACACATCCTTCTGATGAGCATGTCCATCGTCTTTCCTGTGATCCAAGTACTTGTCATTCGGGGCCTTTATCCCCTCTGTGATAACTCTGTCAGGAAATAGATGTCAGTGGCATTGATTTCTAATTCCTACCCTCAAATTCTAAATCTCCCTTCATTTGGATCCCATGCTGTGACCAAGCATTGCAGTATATCAGGTTGTGCTCTTAGGCACGACACCATGAAGAATTTTAGGAGCCCACAATTCCTGAGCACATCTAAACAATTTGGATTCCCCCATGGCCAACACATCATCGTTGGTATGTTCCCACTCTTTCCATTCAATCACCATGATTTTCTCCTTGCAAACACACAAATATTTAATGATAAATGCCAAAATTGTGTTTAAAATCTCATGAAATTGCTTAAAGTTTGAGGAATTTTCATTCTCGTTGCTCATCGCGCCTGTTTTTCAAATAGGTGTGCCAAGTCAGAATCCACGGTTCAGACAATTAAGGCTCTTCATGACCATTTGGTGTACAGTCGCGAAGAGCTCATTTTCCCTCCATTGGAAAATCTGGATCTTCGTGGTCCTGCGCTGACCACTGCAAACACTCCCATCCGCAAACCTCCTCTAAATTAAGGCAAAAAACTTCAAAAACGAGATACATTCTCTCAAAAAATGTAGGAAAAAGGTGTGGTGCCTACCTGGGTTGGACGGATTCGTAAACGAGCTTCTGAATCTCCTCTAATCGATCTCCAAAATCGTAAGTGCACAAGGGTAAATTTTTTCCACTCCAAGGTAAAAGTAAAAAAGTAAATTGTTTTTTACCAATTGCCCTTTTTATAAGATCTTTTTGTCAAATTAGGGTTTTAGGTCTATTTTTTAATATTTTATGTGTATTTACGTCAAAAATAGATCTTACACTTGCTTTTGTGCAGCGACAGGTTCCTAATACTCTGGTGATGATGATTTACGAGTTGTATTTTATACTTTTTCGGACTCAATAAAAACACGAAATGTCTGTTTTGGAGACATCTTTAAGCTCTTTTCTGACTCTCGAAACATGAAAAGATTGTCGAGCTCTTGTCGCTTTGAACTCGTTAAAGGCTGCAAAGCGTCACCTACCCAATATAAGTTTACCCCTTTTACGGATTGGGATAGATTACTTACGAAAAAGGTATACGTTAATCTATCATGGTCAACAAGTTCCCTTGGCTATTGTTTTCTACCTTTTCGGATTCGAGGGACAAATTTATGAAAAGAGGCCTTTGGAGTTTTCTTTTCCGTGTCTTTTTCAAACTCTCTAAATATGAAAAAGACTTCGAGTTTTACCTATGTCAGACTCGTTAAACCCTGACGACAATGGACTTGTCATCATGAGGAGATCGAGCTTCTCCTTCCTAGGGCTCGTTAAAATTTACTGGGTTGGATTTGTTTGAAGGACAAACTTACATTACAAGCATATGCTATTCCCTTCAAGCTTGTGTTTCAAAAGTAATTGGGGTACTTGCCAGAAATGGTGGGGGAAAATTTGGAAGTATTTTGTCGGTTGTATTAATTGTTATGGTAGCTTGTCACTCTTGAACATCGACACTCTTTCTGCTTCGTGTCGGGTTAGGATATCCTCACTTTATCATTGGCCTTTTAGGTTTTGGGTTATCCATTTTTCCTCATTCCATTTCATCATTGCTGCATCATCATGACCTTTGATCCCTTGGTACCAAAATTCTGCGAAACTCCAGAGTCGTGTTGTCGATATGTTCAAGAGCTTAATCCTTCTGTAGTTTTTATCCTTACACACCTTCCTCGGAATCTCTATCTCATCCACATTCATCTTGTTCCTTTGTCTCACGTCGATGATTTGGGAAACATTATGGCCCTCCTTCGACAGATCGCTTCCTGTGGAATTCAGCTCATTATCTAGGAAGTTGATCTAGAGAATCCTTTTGGTACCTTGGAGCTTTCATGCCTTAATGGAAAGTTCTTCGCATTTGACAATAGGCTTTCATCATTGGCCTTTGATCAGATGATTTCATGGGTGTTCGACTTCAGATCATTCTTCACACTTCATGGATTGTACTAGCAGTACCTTGATAGCCATTGACATTACTGGTGGTCTCTCACATGCTTGTTAACGGTTTACATCATTGACCAATAATCAAGCGATTTTCTAGTATGCTTGAATTCAACACATCTATTCGCATACTAGAATTTGTAACATGATCGGGTTGGGATTCAAGACCCTGGACTCTGATTACACAAGTCTAGGTTGCGCGGATTGATTCATGATTGTATACATGACTCTTTTAATTGGATGGTTGTGACCATACCTGAGTCTTCTATATGGTCCTTTTTTATTGGATGGTTGTGTCCATACCACAGGTCATTTATGTTTATCCTATGGATGGTTGCGCCCATGCCTTATGCACATGTATTTCCTTTCACTATGTACTCATGTATCAAAGATATCAGTTGTACTTGCATTTGTAGGTTGTCCGTGATGATGTTCTGTTTCAGTTATGGATTCGTAAAGCATTTCACCCCTCCCGCTCTCTCGGCCTTCATGCTTTAGGGGGCATCTATTACACAGTAATTTGTCACCAACCCTACATCCCCTGATTCTGGACACTGCTGGTCTGTGTTATTGACATCTACCTTGTTTCATGTTGCAAATTATATGTCAATGTCTTCCTTGTCATTTCAAGAAGAATACCTCAGTTCAGTACTCTTGGAGCAGACCCTTTTTACATATGTTTTTTGGGTCGTCGTGGGACAACAGTTGTTCCATCTGCAAAGATGGCCAATATTGCACTAGCCCTAGTGAAGTCTTCGCTTTGTCTCTGTGTTTCACTTGCAACGAGCTACTTTTGGCAAGTTTTTTAAACAACTCATCGAAGCTTCGAAGTGTAACAACTTCATGGGTGGTCCTAGGGTTGGTTGTTGGATCAGATGAGCTCGCCTCTCTCCTTTGGGATAGTTTTTCCACCTATTGTGAAACCTCTCAAAGGGATAAGCTCTTTCTCCTATCCCTTATTGAAGCTCCTCCTCATATAAATACTTCCTCCATGACTGAGATCAGCTAGCTTTAGATTTCAAGAATTCAATAGTAAAAGTAGATAGTTTTGCTAGAGTGTGGAAGTAGCCTCTCATATAACTTAGCTTGGGATGGTTTTGAGTGGAGTTATATTGATTGTAAGAGTGTTCTAGCATTAGCCTTTTGGGTACGAGATAGAGTTATTTGTCGTCCAGGAGATAGTCTATGAGTGAATGCTTGTGGAGAAATGCTGACAGGACCCTTCAAGGAGGCTTATGATGTCAAGGCTTGGTTGTAAGTTCTACTTGAATTTACATTAATACAAATCAACAACTTATTTCCTATATCTTATGTTGGATTGTGTATTGATAGCTTGAAGCTCCTTGACTCTTTAAGTAGATTGTTTTTGTCGTACTCTATTATGTTCGTGGTTGTGCTCCGTATGTTGTTTTCAGGTATAAGTGATTAGAAGAACGAGAGCCGAAGCAACACAACAAGGACATCATCGAATGAAAATTTGAGGGTAAGCCTTCATGGCATCAACTTTCTAAGGAAATTTGCTTTGGTATTGTCTTTGTTGTTACTAGGCAACCCCTCTAGCACCAGAATAAGTATTTCCAATGGGTGCGTCAGGTTATGAGAAACAAAAGAGATGAAGGAATCTCACTTAGAATTGGAAGAAATGAGGAATGATGATGGGCATCATTCCAAGGAGTTTCGTCAAGAGACATAGCCTCAATAATACTCTCATCGGTGGGGAATATCTCGTTCAAGGGATCCGGAGAATCCTGAGAACCAATCCAAGGAGATTGCGAATAGGTATCGAGGTACATACTGAGAACAACATGGTTTTCCGAGGTAGCTACTAAAGCTAAAACAATTTCATGATGAGCTTGTTTTAATGGACTTAGTAGCCTAGTGTCACCAAATGAATTAGCCTAATATGGAGAAGGGATGATCCATAATTTCGTAGAGATAGAGATCATGTTGATCGAGGCAACATGCGAAGGTGGGAGAGAAAAAGTTCCCATTAAAGCATAATATTTGAAAAGACCTACCCCTATGCTCTCATATGGAATATCAATATTTCCCACATATAGGACATTTCCATTTGCGGCACCGGAAGAGAAAAAAGACAATTGATCGACTGTGACAATTTTTTGTTCGCGAGGAAAATGGAGCACTTGGAACAAAGAGGAAACCACACAAAACATGGAATGGGTCCAACTTCACCCAAGTAGAAGGTTGTAATTCAGATTTGCATCTACAACTTCCACTTCTAACTCAACAGTCTTCCCTTCCAAAGTGATAGGAAAACTTGTGAGAATACCATAAGGACGGGAGCCTCTGCCATCAAAGGCCTCCAAAGTGTTTGTGGACTGGTTGAGAGGTGGAGAGCCAATAGCTTTCCAACATGAAATATAAATGATGCAGGTACCTTTATCAATGATAGTACAATCGATCATCTTTCCTTTTATAATGACTTGAATAAAAAAGGAAATCTGATGAGGAAGACGAGGTACATGGTTTTCAATATCGAAAGTAATCAAGCTCAAATCAACAGGATCAATGCCTCCAATATCACACAATAATGATTTCGGCTGCATTAAACAATTTTGAAGAATTTCCAAAGCGGACATCGTCGAAGGCACTTGACCTAAATCTTCGACAATATTGTAATGTTGAGTAGCTCTAGCATTCGGGTTATACGATGAATTCCGAAGCACACCTTTGGGAGGCGGTCTGATAACTGATTCATTATTAGGTCTCTCGATATGGAGAGGACCATAACTGGGTGGAGTGGAAGTAGAAGGTATATCTGTGGCTTCTTTTTCCACCATCTGCTTGTGAGGGGTTTAATAAGCTTTCGATCGAGTGGCTACAGAGATAGGCAACGAACCCATCATCATGTAAACCTCAGAACCTGATGAGGCAGAGGATTGTGGTTGGTCTACCAAGTCAGTCTACTAAGATGGGAATGTCTCTTTCAATATAACCAGGTTCCCTTTCAATAAATGACTAATTTCGGCACGTCAGGGAAAATCCTTTGTATAATGATCTTCCTAAAAAATGAGGCAAGGATATTTTAGCTTTCATTTGGAGGCATCATCAATAGATGACTTAGGAGGATCCTATTTTGGGGTATCGGATTTTTCTTTCCCCTTTCCCTTCTTCTTACCTTTCGAGGATTTATCCATCGTGGTAGACTAGATGCCCTTGACCTCGGAGGTTTTACTAGGATTCGATGGGTTTTTCGTAGGATGACTGGAACTAATATTCGAAATATATTTTTTCTTTGAAGAAGATTTAGTGGAAGTTTGAGATACTGATCCAATGACACCATCAACATGTGGCACATCGGGAGACTTCGAAGAAGCTGGGTCTGAAGATGGTCTTGGAGCATCATTCAACATTTCATATAGCATGCCAGATTGGGAATAAACCAAATCCAAATATTGGGCACGTGCAATAGTCATATCCTCGATAACAAAACCACCTATTTCTATATCTACAACAATTTTGTTTAAGAATGACTTGATAAACCATTCAGTCAACAACTCATCCGGGATTTCAAATTTGATGAGGTGATGTTGACGTCTCCATTCATGGATGTGATCAGAGATATGGGTAGTAGTATCCTGCTTCAAATATGTAAGAAAGTGAGTATCAGTTTCATAACGAACTGGTAATTGGAAGTGGGTGAGGAAGGCCATAGCCAAAGAGTTGAAGTCTTCATAGGTACCTTGAGGTAACTTGATGTACCACTTTGTGGCAGCACCTGTCAAGGTTCGCTAAAAGAGGTCGAGAAGAATGAAATTGCTAACGTAGGAATTCGAAGAACACCATAAGTGATATGTCATCACATGGGCCTGATGGTCCTCTATAGGTTTTCATTCAAATTTGGGGAAATCGCTTGGAATTTTAGTGGGAACTAGAGGCCAATAAGTGTGGTGAAGTAAAATTATAAGTGCAGATGCAAACGAATTCCTCTAGCTCGATAATGGGTCTAGCCACAATACTTACATTCTATGGAAGATTTCCTTAGGTTAGAATAAATCAAGAGGGCCTACCTCTTGGTCACTTATCCTGCTTGATGATGTCCTCGCTTGCTTGCTCCAGCAATCTCTCGCTTCCTTCTTCAAGCTCTTGAAACAAGTAAACAACAACATCATACAAACATAATAATAGACAAATTGCAATTCAACCTACTTAATGAGTCAAGAAGCATCAAGACATGAATATGTAATATTACAAAACATGTAGGAAATCAATATCAAAGAGAGATTACAACCATTCATCTTGACGTCACAGTCTTCCTCTGACAAGACCAGGTTCCCACACACTTCTACTAACACTTCATGATGGCTTCAAACAATAATAGTTTAAAGACTCTTCCCTTTAGGCTTCACTCCAAACCAAACACACTTCTCCCTCACACAACTAGATGGCTATAACTAGAAATAGCTTGCTTGTCTAATAACATACTCACACTTAGCCAACACTCTAACTATATCACTGCGACTAGTTTGTGCTTGGGAAGAAGAGAGATTTATATAGGAAATATGGATGGGAGATGGATCCTCTTCTTATGGGAGAAGGACTTATATCCTGAGGTAGTTCCATCATTATAGGGGAAAGGAGCCCAAACTATCATCCTCGACCCCATCCGGCCAAACCATTTGCCAGACTTCCATTACAAAGCTTCTAGAGATGGAAGCTTCAGCTCTAATTTAAAAAAATTTCCATAACAGGACCGACGTGACTGGAACATAGTTTAGTCGCACCGATCGGCGCAGGGAATAGTGCTAATATCTGCACATCGGCATGGGGGATACAAAGGCGATTAGCACTAGTCTTGTAAATTGGGCAAAACAAAAGATTATTAGGGGAAATGGTGCAAAAGGGAAGTGATTTGCTCATGAAGAGGGACATAATGGGAGTTTCTCCACGATGACAAAGCATGCGGGGTTCACTCTAGAGATCCTCTAGGATCAAGGAATAGGGAGTATAGGTATAGTGAAAAAATGATGTGTAACAGATGCCCCCTAAAGCGTGAAGGCTGAACTAGAGTGAGGGATGAAATGCTTTATAAATCGATGTGGGGAATTGGTCTTCCAGCAAAAAACCTGCAAGCAAGTATAGATACATATACACAAACTGAGATCTCTGTCAAAAGATACATGAATCATGGTGGACGGAACCATCAAGATAATGATCATGTAAATGGATCCAGGTATGGGCGCAACCATCCATCAAAGAGGATCATAATGAAACCAAGGTATGGTCGCAACCATCCAATAATGAGAAGGATCACATACAATAACTCATTGTCTGGTCATAGCCAGCCATCTGAAAGAGACATGCATATCATCATAACCATGTCACACCATTTCGCAACCTGGACTTTTTTGTAATTTGAGTCCAGGGTCTTGTGCTCCGACACAACCCGACCAAAGTACAAATCCTAGCATGCAAATAGATGTGTTGACGTCGAACATGCTAGAAAGTTGCTTGATTACCACTCAATGATGTGAGCCATTAACAAGTGCGAGAGAAACCACCAATAATGACAATGGCCCTCAAGGTACTATCAGTACAATTCACGAAATGTGAATACAGGAACTAAAGTCGAACATCCGCGAAATCACCCGATCGAAAGTCAATGATGTGAACTTGTCATCGAGTGTGAAGAACTTGCCATTAAGGCACGCAAGCTCTAAGGTACTGGAAGGGAGTCTATCGATCAACTTCCCAGATAATGAGTTGGTGTCGATAGAAAGTGACCGTGTCAAAGGAGGGCCATAATGAATCCCACATCATTGACGCAAGACGAGAAGATGCAAAAGTGATTTTGGATGATACAAAGAATCAGAGGTAAGTGTAACTCCAGAAGGACAACTCTTGAACATATCGATGACGCAACTGGAAGTTTGGCAGCTTTTGGATCCATGGGATTGGTGGTCATGGTGACATAGCAGAGATCAGATGGAAGGAAAAAATGAATAGCCCAAACCCAAGAAGGTCAACGATGTAAAGGAGGATGTCCTAACCGGACATGAAGAAAAGAGTGTCATGTTCAAGAGTGAGATACCAACAGGACTTGATAGATTTCCAAATTTTCCCCCACCATTGCTGGCGAGTACCCCAATTATTTTTTGATCGCAAGCTTGAAGGGGATAGCATATGCTTACACTGTAAGTTCATCCTTCGGATGAATCCAACCTAGTAAGTTTCGTGAGCCCTAGGAAGGAGAAGCTCGTGTTAGTCATGGTGACGAATCCGATGTCGTTTAATAGCTTAATGAGTCCCACAAAGGTGTAACTCGGTATTTTTTTCATGTTTAGAGAGTTTGAAAAAGACAGGTAAAAGAAAACTCCACATGGTCCCTTTTCATACATTTGTGTCTCTCGAGCCCGAAAAGGTAGAAAACAATACTTGAGAGAACCGCTTGACCATTTTAATCAAGGAGTACCTTTTTCGAAAATAGTGCCTCCCAGCCCGAAAGGGGGTAAACTTATACTGGGCGCACGACGTTTCACATGTGTTAACGAGTTCAAAATGACAAGGGCTCAGCTATCTCATTTTTAAGGGGTCAGAAAAGCGTTGAAAGTGGCCTCCCCATTTTTATTCTCTTTAATGAGTCAAAAAGGGAAAAATACTCGGAGATCTTTTCATATGATTTTAATGAGTTGAGAAAAGCATTGAAACATGACTCATTGCCATTGTCGAACATCCATCATCTGTCACTGCACAAGCAAGGCAAAGTGTATTATTGAGTCATTGAGGCAAAATAGGTGAAAAAATATTTACAAATCAAGATATTTTCATGAAAAAATGAATAAATAGGAGAAAAGCAAATATATTTTTACCATTTACCTTTGCGGTGAAGACTTTTACCCTTTTTTGCCCTAGTTTTTCAGGAGCGAATTGCGGGAGATCCAGGAGGCCAATCGATGAGCTGTCAATTCCAGGTAACAGTCAAAGCCCTGAGCTCCATTTTTATGCTATTCATTTATGCTTTTAACCCTTTTTTGAATTTTT
>APFE030211890.1:0-29724 GCA_000404065.3 Pinus taeda
AATTTAAAATCATATTAGACCCCTAAAATTTAGGGAGAACACTTACATGACTTCAGATAGACTTCCAACTTGAAATTCCTAAGTTAACTAAGTCAACTTAACTTAGTTAACTATTACAAGTTGTTATGAGAAAAGAATTACAATTTAATTCACAATTTACTTCAAGGACAAATTAAATTGGAATTTTTGGATGTTATTTTGAAAATACTCCCTCTCAACAAGAAAGGAATTCAACTCTATCTCGAAACCTTGGAATGTTTTGCATGCAACACTTCTCTCTAGTTTTGTTGCTACAACAACTCCAAAAAAAAACAAAAAAAAAAAAAAAAAAAAAAAAAAAAAAAAAAAAACATCCAACCTGAATCAATATGATGCATCAGTCACTAAAGTCTTTGACTGCTACTGTGTCTGTCGACTGAAAACTTTACTTTTTTGTTGACTCTACCTTTATGCATTGTTGTCAACTCTTCTTTGCACTCTTTAGTATCTTATTTCTCTAGCCTCTATCACTCTGATCTCTGATTGCATCAACCACTACTGATTCCTCTTGCTACTATGTACTTTGGGTTTTCGTAGCAAGGTAAGATCCATGAGATAAACCTCTCAATGGACCCTGCCCAATTTCAACCCTCTTGGGACTATCACTTCACATCACCCACCTCACACCCGGAGGTATGGCTGCATGTTCTCCCTCTGCCCACTTGGCTTGAAATTTCCTCCTACTAGAGGTCTCTACATGAGTGGATGCCTCCACTTGGTCTCCTCTCTTCTTGTCCAATTGTGGTTGCTCCATAATTGTCTAAGACTGCTTCTTCTCTACTTGAGTGGATCTCTCCACTCAGTCTCCTCTCTGCTTCTCTAGTTGTGGCTACTCCACAACTTCCTGAAGCTGCTTCTAAGGCTGATTCTGGGACTGCATGTTGAGAGATAATTTTCTCTCCCTCTCAACCACCAAGTCTCTAACCTTTTCCTTGCACCTCAAGTATTTGCATGCATCTTATACCTTGAGAGCATACAAGTTATTGACCCATGCACCAATCTGTTTCACCTGTCTCGTGGCAATGTGTCTAAGGAAAACCTTTCCCTTACTAAAAATCACATCATAGCTACGACCTTCCAATACTGCGACTAAAACAAGATTCTTCTTTAGTCCTAGAACATACATCACATCTATGATCCTAAGAGGGGAGCCAGACTCCCTCTGAAATTTAACAAGACCAATCCTAGTAGCTCTATACCTCCTATCATCTCCAAACTCTATGTTCTGCTAAGAGGTCTTTCTCCTCAAAATCACTAAAGAGATCTTTGTTCCCCATCATATGGAATGAGGCACCGCTATCAAGATACCACATATCTCCCATGACAGCGTTGGCCATGCATGCAATGAGAGTGAAATCAAGTTCAAGTTGTGAAGCTAGAGCTTCACCTGCTGCAGCTACTGTAGGCTTCTTCTTTCTTGCTTTCTTCTATGGGCAATCCATGGCATAGTGCTCATGCTCGTGACAATGAAAACACTTGACTATCGACAAGTCAATCTTCTTATCGCTCGCCTTGCCTTGGGACTTCTTTCCCTTGGCCTTCTTTTCCTTACTAGCTAAGTCAAAATCCTCTTCCACTTTCTTGGAAGAGGTCCCATCTTTGGTGTTCCATCAAGACTCCTCTTGTACCAAATCTAACCACAGTCATTCCAAATCCAGTAGCTTCTCCCTCTCATTGACAGAGTCCTTATAACTATGCCAACTCATTGAGTGAACTTGGTTAAGTAATTTGGAATTGAGTCGCCCACCTCCATCTTGATTTTTTTAAGTTTGTCCTTCAGTGCCAACTTCCTATGGTCACTGTTTTTCTGAAGGTTCGTCAATGCTTTCTACATAACATGTGGAGTTTCCTTCCAACGAAGACTCGAGACAATGTGGTCTCGAAGTCCCTCAAGGATTATCTGCCTTGCCCTTTCCACACATTTCTTCCATTCGGCCAGATATTTTTCATCTGATGTTGGTGGCTTAGGAATGTCTTGATCAATGAATTCCTTCAAGCCATTATCCTCCAACATAACCTCCACCCTGTCCTTCCAGAATATTTAATTCAAGCTACCATCCAAGGCATACTCGAGCCGCAAACCATAGAACACCATCTGTTGATCCTGAAGTATGTATTGCAAATTCGAATTTCACATGTAACCTTGAACTCAAAACTTTGAAATCTCCTCTACTCCAATACCATGTATATTTTCCTGTAGATTCAAAAACTCATGTAATTTCCTAAAACACAAGACAAGAATCTATTGTACTCTTTACAATGGAATCCCATAAAAATCGATGGAAACGTAATTGAAAAGAGGAGGATAATCAATGGAACATAACATAATATGTATCTGGGGAAAGACACAAATCAAAACCCCTATTGTCTATATTGAATCAATCAGAAATCCAAGGTGAGAATACAATTCTTGTTCTCACAAGAATAATCCCTGCATAAGTATAATCAACTCTCAACTCACAAGCTAGCTCAAGCCAAATCCTTAGCATATTTTACAGCTCTCCAAGCCCCTATTTCCTTGTGCAATTCCTGGGATGAATAACCCCTATTTAAAGGGAATTTATGCTTCCAAAACTACGCAATCCAAACATAGGTCATTCTCTGATTGCTTGCATGATATTTACAACTCAGTTAATTATACAACTGATAGTACATTGTCCTTGCACTCTGGTATCAACTGGGTCTTTCTTTGAGCTGACATGCATGAGTTTCTCATGAGGGAATCTTTAGTTAACTGGAGTAACACTTGTGGATGCACCAATGCACCAATTGATTGTTAGTCCTCTATTAGTTCCACAAACAGTTAGAACTAATTTAACTAACCATAACTTAGTAAATTGAGTTATCTAATTACAACTCAATTTCAAATCATATTAGACCCCTAAAATTTAGGGAGAACACTTACATGACTTCAGATAGACTTCCAACTCGAAATTCCTAAACTAAGTCAACTTAATCTAGTTAACTATTACAAGTTGCCATGATAAGAGAATTACAATTTAATTCAAGGACAAATTAAATTGGAATTTCCAGATGCTATTTTTAACATTTCTTGTTGCTATTTTCAACTCCTAGGTCAAAATTCTTGTGAGATGTCGTGCTTTGTATGTGTGATCTACAAGTTCTTATCTTGCATTAGTTTGTTTGATATTCCTCTGAGAAAAGGGAATCATAGCGTCAATCAAAGAATTAATAGAAATAACAATCAACAATTAAACACATTGTGTTTGTAGCCAATGCAAATAAAAATAACATCCTACACTAAACAATTCTCTAATCTCCCGTCACAGACCCATGATGTCATAGAATAGAGTACTTCCACTAATTTACAACATAAATAAGTTAGTGAATCTTGCAAAATTAATCTACACTGTAAATTAATATATTATTAAGTAAAACACATAATTTAATTAAATAAATTAATCTACAACATCACTTTACTTACAACTAATCTACCACACAAATAAGTTAATTGCAATTACATACTATAGAAATTATAGAACTATAATCTAAATTAAAATGAAAATTGGGAAAATATAATTTAGTCCATCATAAGTTTGGCTTGTAATCCAAGAGTCCTTCCATAGAATGGAGAAGGAACTCTACTTTGTACATAATTTAGCTTGAAACTAAATAAATAATAAATGTAGATCCACAAGTTTCTCATGTGGTTTCCACAATTTGTTAATAATGAGCAACTCATACATAATTCCAAGATCCTTGCTAACAACTCAAACTAACATTGTCTAATAATTCCAAGAGTTGTTAACTTCTGTTGAAATTAAGATGCCTTTGAATGTCAAATTTGAATTGAGAGATGCTAGTTATAACAACTTGGTCAAAACACATCCCAAATGTATTTTATTAGTGTTTGACTTCCTAGATACATGATATATTCAATGGAGATCTCAAATCTTGTGTTAAAAATTAAGTGTGCACTCATATCCACAAACAAACCACCTCCTTTATCTTCAAACTATTCAAATCAAAATTTGAGATAGCTGACAAATAAATTATAGCTACCCAAATTAGATCGAAACATATGAAATTGTAAAAGAATAAATTTATGCGAATTCATCATCCAAAATTAAACAATATATTGTAATATGTTTTCTGTGGTTGGTAGTGGTTCAAGAATGATTTTTGTGGATTTGCACAACTATCCTGTGGATTCATACAACTATACAGAGTAGCAATGTTGAAAAGTAACAAGTGGAAATTTATTCTACAACAATCAACAAACTAACCCCTTTTCCAAAGATAAATGATTTTTTTTTTTTTTTATTCATAGTATTTAATCATAAATTGACATGAAATACTAAGGAAATGCAATGGAAAACAATTTTGGTCTAAATTATACACATAAGCATTAAAACAAACTAAGATAGGGTCAAAGATAAGCAAAGACAGATTAAAAATAGTGGAAAAAGGAAATCAAAATATGACATTTTTGTGGCCCAACATCTCCTCCAAATTGATTATGTTGCATGCCCTCATGCAATCTGGTACCTATGTATCAACCAAGTTGTACAAATGCTTCTCTTTTTTGAATGCATACCCTTCTCTATTATTAACATTTTTCCATTTTCCTTGATGATTTGCTCGTTATATGTCCATTTATATTGGCATAAGTTTTCATGTATCATGCTTAAAATTTCAAAAGTATCATCCTTAAGCGATTTTTCTAGGCTTGCAACAACTCTAAGGGAGTTGTACCAAACTTGTGTGGGGAGTTGCAATAATAGTGTTATAACTAAAGTAGCAGTAGTAAATTACGATAGTTTAAAATTCATGACATAGTGATTTTTTATTTCTTGCTACTAGTTCCTATGTAGCACTACTAGGACTTTCCATCACTAGTTCTTCTATAAGAATAGCATGGGTTCCTTATGTCATTAATGCTAAAAAAATGTTTTTATCAAAAGTTGTTGCTATTGAAAAATGAAAACTATCATTGTACATATCCAAACTCAAGGATTTATTTATTCCACATACTATGCCCTATTGAATGGTAGCATATCTTTATGTTGGAATGGTTTCTATAGAAAATTATTCTAATATAGGTGCATGTGGGGTAGCATATTCTTCTCTAGGTCACATTATTCCTCCTCTCCCCCAAACTAGTGACATTTTCTCCAAAAAAATGTTCTTTTCGACACAACAGTCTTGGGATAAATGTGGAGTGCACAACAATCCCTTCTCCCCCAAACAAAAAATGTTATATGTCCTCATGTAACACTATATCCTTTTAGGAAAGAATGGTGCATCCTACAATGACAATAGAGTAGACCTTATAGCCTCTATTTCAATAATAAATCTTGATGAAGAGAAATGGACAAAGGAGAAAATCATAAAATGTTATTGTTGAAAAATAGTCACATGGTAATTTGACATCAAATATGCCTTGTGTTAGTGTCAACCTTTGAAGCCTTCCATCAGTGATCAAATATGCTCTTACAAAGTGGTCTCAGGGTGTCAAAGTCAAATTTTGTCATTTCAATGATTCTTCAAGTAAAATTTGGTCACTAGGTATTAGGTATAGGGTTGTTTTCACTCCTTTCAAAGTTTTCCAAGTGTCTCACCATTTGGCTGAGTGTACCATAATTCAAAAAGTTATCATCATTTCAGATTCCAATGGGTCATTTTACACCTTGTTCGTGCTTCAGTTGTACTTAGGCAAGCCTCATTTCCCTCTCCTAGGGTTTTGAAGGTAATTTCTCTTGTATGGTCAGATCATCAACAAAACTTATATCCTGATGCTCATACACCTTACCCTATGCTTAATATACCTTCTTAAATCTTCCCATCACTCATATCCCTCAAATTCATCATTTTCCCACAAACCCTAGTTTATTGCTACAATTTGACAATTTTCTAGGCTAGGCCTGTTTTTTACCCTTTTGGACCCCTTTCCCTCACTCAATCTTTGAAATTCCACTTTCCCCTACTTCCTAACATGTTATGAAACCAGCTCAAGAAAAGATAGAAAAGATAGATCAACGACTTAGAATTCAGCCTCTTCGAGGGGGCAACCTCCTTTACATTACATAAATGAACAATTCTCGGATGATACAAATCAAAAGACCTCCTTTCTATATATAGGAGTCTAAGGGCTCATAACATAACTAGAGCCGACATAACAATAATAATGTAAGGGCACAATAATAATAATAGTGGGCTTCTATGGGGCACAATAGTAACAATATGGGTGCTACATGGGTACATCAATATAATAAGTGGGTTGTACTAATAACAATAAGGGGTTACTCTAGTAGTATAGGGGCCTAACATAACATCCCTCCCTACTTCCCAAAATTTTCTCAATAGGTTAGAAGCCCCTCATCCCCTTCATTTCCCTTCATTTCTACAAATCCCCTGTTCCACATATCGGGATAGGTTTTCTTCAAACTATGTTTCTAAGCAATAAAAGATGAATTTGAAAAAATTGAGAGACATTTTTGTCCATAATTTACCCAAGAAGAATTTTTTTTTTTAATTTTTACACAGGTTTCATGGTTTGGGAGAAATGTTGAAAACATCATTGGCCTCAGGAGGATTGATGCACTTCTGGGGTGACCTTGGGAAAATCAAGATTTAACCTAGCTGAGATGTTCAAATGACTTTCTTGATGAGTGAAATGATAACTAGACACAAAAATATTTCCAATGAGCTATTATGAGCTCAATTAAGAGTTGAGGAAGACCTTCAAAAGTTGACTGCAACAACACTCTGCATTTAGGAAGCCTCATTTTGCACATTTTGAGCAATCTTGGGAGATTTGACTTTTGACAGGGCAAATGAAATCCAAATTGAAAAATTAAAGTTTTTTTTTGGAAAGTAGACTCAATAATATTTCCAATGAGCTATCACACGCCCAATTTGGACACTGGGAAGGCCTTCAAAAGTCGTTTGCAAAAAGGTGTTGCGCATTAGGAAGGCGTTGGCATCAGAGGGTTGGCGCTGCGCATTGGGCCCAGTGCACTGCACATCAGTCCAAAAGTTGCCTAAACATTTCAAATCACTCAATAACCCTCAAAAACGCTGCATTTCTCTTCTACAAGTAATTCCTTATTGAATTCGAGCTGAATTTGATCTTCTACATGTGTTCTTCATGAGTTTTGCATTTTGAAAATCAAACCCTAGCTTGTCTTCATCATTTTCCATTTCAATGTACAAATTTCACTCCATAACCCAAAACCAACATCATTTTCCCCTTTTATATCTTACATTTCCCTAAATCAATCCATTAATCCCATTTTCCATATCCCACTCCCCTAAGACAACTCATTCCCTTCATCAAACCCTAAATCCCTCATAGAACCCTAGTTTCCCAAAACCTATCCCTTCATTCCACAACTCCTTAGTAAAATCTCCTCAAATTCATCTCGATTGTCCTCTCTAATTATCATTTTCCAGCGTATTATCATCACATCACTTCCCTAAGACAAGCACCAAGCACCATGACAAGAAGCAGTGAAACAATTTATGAAGAAGAAACACTTAGTGACAGTTCCATGGAGAGACTTAAGGAGCAAAAAGGAGCATGATAAGCTAAATTTCTTGGCTAAGGCTTCACTAGCCCAACAAAGCAATCAATGAGGGACCCATGTGCCAAATTTGAAGCAATTTTTAGAAAATTTTGTCATTTCACAATTTTTAAAGGCAAAACACAGGGATTTTTAGCTGATGGTGCTGTGAATTGAGTTGGCTCAGTATTTTGCGAAATGGCTTGCTTTTTGGATTCCTCGTGGAAAAGCAATGAAACCCAGAAAGTTTCATAAGATTTGGAGGAGTTTTGGGTCACCTAAAGGGAAAAAAACACTCAAAAAGTGCCCTCTCTGCCACTTTTTGGACGCACAAGAACCAGTCTTGGGAGAATCCACTTTTGAGGGGGAAAATGACCTCCAAATCAGAAAATTCAAAGTGTTCCAAAAACTAGACAGACAAGGCTTTCTAACAAGATATCTTGGGCCTGATTTGGTGAGGTGGAAGGCCTCCAAAATCAGCCTTGAAGTGGCACTGCGCATCAGGCTCAGGGTGTTGCACATCAGGCAAATTTTTGCCAATTTTGCCTAAAAACTCAAAATTTCACCTAGTTTGACCATCAGTTGACTTTTTCTTTTCTCCTTGGTAAATTTGTGATGGTAAATGATGTAGTATGATGTAAATTGATGTAAAAATGATAAAAAATGACTTAAGGAGGTAGATACATCAATTAGAGTTGGTTTGAGGATGAATGAATCAGTTTCCATAGTTTTAGAGGCAAGTTGTTCCACTGCCTATTTTCTAGTTCCTAGTTTAGATGTTGTTGAAACATATCCTTGACTCATGGATTCGACCCATGATGGCTAGCATAGGTGGTTTGATGCCTATATCTTGTACTTTCTTAGTCATTTGAAAGGGTTGGACTCTTGTGGATGCATTCAACTACTTTGTACATCACTGATGCAGTTTGGCAAGGAAATGAACCAGGGTTTTGCAACATTTTGTGGGATTCTTATGGTAATGTGAATTATAATTCTTTTCTCCTTCATTATTTAGTTTCTCTTATGTGTATATGTTCCAACATCTATTTCTTTCTTCATAACTAAATGAATCAAGATAAATAGGTGGACTCCATTGATATTCAGTGCTCTGCCTTGAGGATACATTTAGTTTTTAATGTTTTTTGTTGTTTGAAGAGGACTCATGAACTTTGCATGCCCTCTCCAAATCCTCACCAGTCTTTAGACTCACCATCACATTCATTTCAAAGTGCTAAAACACTTTCCTACCTCGCCCCACAGAAACCTCTGCAAATCTAAGTTGATTTCCCAGACCCAAAGCTGCCTTCCCCATCTGATCCAAAAA
This sequence comes from Pinus taeda, assembly GCA_000404065.3. Taxonomy (NCBI): domain Eukaryota; kingdom Viridiplantae; phylum Streptophyta; class Pinopsida; order Pinales; family Pinaceae; genus Pinus; species Pinus taeda. The sequence goes on from APFE030211890.1 coordinate 8,890, forward strand.
CCAACCATTAAAGTCAAACTAGAAACCCTAATCTACCATACCTAGCCTAAAATTAGTATTCTTATTGGTCATCTCAAGCATCAATTGCCATATTTTCTTTCAGATTGATAACGAGAGAGCCCTCTCTCGAGCTAGTAGGGCTAGCTACCAGGTTAAGCATGGTTTGATGTTACCCTAGACCTGCCTTTCTCAGCTTGAGGTAGATTTAGGCTATAACACCTTGAAAATAAGGCATGCAAATGAACTATGACATTCTAGAAAATATTCTACATAAAACTCCTTTTATGCAATATAACTTTTGGTTTAGTCATGTGGACTAGTATTTATCTTGAAGTTACTTTGATGTAATCAATAAATGTTGGCTATAACAACATGTTCTTCTTTTCTAGTGTGTCTTTGGCTTGTTCCTATCAACTGATTCTTTATTTGATGTTGGATCTTCTGGAGAAACAAAAATGATCTCTTTTTCTCTTGTTATTTGTTCTTGTGTGGTGGTAGCAAGGCCTTCTATTGTTGGTTCTTGTGTGACAACAATAAGGCCTTCCTTTGTTGGTCCTTATGGAGCAACAAAAGGGAAACTTGTAATCTATCCCATGTTTGGATATTGGAGTGGACTTGAATAAGAGTGGTGAGAGATAATTTTGACGTGTAAAGGTAATTATGTCCTATATTCAATTTTAGGCACAATAACGAGATCTAAGAGTGAAAAAATACTAGCCTAGCTACTTGAAAAACAAGAAAGAAGACATGCTGAAGTTTATGAGAAATTGACTAATGAACCAAGGAGAAAATTCAAATTACTCATAGAATTTGATGATATATTATTTTTAAAAATGAATACAATATATCGAATGTCTAGGAGGAATAACCAATTCAAATTAGGTTTGGATTTCATGTGCATGCACTCATAGTAACTCAAAAGGATTTTCTGTATTTGGAAAACAAGTTAAAATTAGATTGGGAGACCCAAAAATTAGTAAAATATCCAATAATGGAGTGAAATGGAGTTAATTGAGTATCTAGAAATAATTAATAACTCTCACATGCAAAAAAATAACCTGTTAAAGGCTTAGTTAAATTCCAAAATAGGATTAAAAGTCAACTAACAAAGGGAGGAGAGAGAAAAATGACAATTAATTACTACAAAGTAGGGAGGAAGTGCGTATTCACTATCAGAAGTCATATGCATGAGGTAGTATGAATTTATGGAGTGGAATTAGCAATGTAATCCTATAGTCAATGTCTAGTTAGTGCTACATATCATTCTAGGTGGTACCCCCTACTAAAAGTAGAAAACTCTAAAAATTGAAAATGTGTCGAATGATAGGGAATGTCTAACAATGAATGAAAAGTGATCATATATACCCCTGATAATGTATATAATAGGGTATAATGATGGAATAGTGTATATGTTGATGAACTATTGAGTGCAGTGTATCCCAACACCCCCCCTGAAGCCCAAATAAGGAGTATGCTAGTGAATGAGTCTTGACAAGTCTCATTCATGTTAGGTACTCATACAACAACTATGTAAAAAAATCAATCAATCTTGGAAATTTGCATCCATTTTAGGTACCATGAAACAAGTTGTGCAAGATATAGTATGAGAAGAGTGAGGTAAAGAGGGGAAACCTTAACACCCCCCCTCGCCCACCCCACCTCAAAAAATAATATATATTATATATATGATGTGTGTGTGTGTATAATATATATATATATATATATATATATATATATATATATATATATATATATAATATATAAATATATTATATATATTATAATACTATGTCAATTATGTAGTTGCGATGAAGAAGGATGGTATTTCTGATTAATCTGATCATGGATATATCCTTCAATTTTTCCTATAACATCATATGATAATTATTTTTTTGTGGTTGAAACTTATACTTGCTAGCAATAGCAATGAGAGATCATGGCACACCAAAAAATTGAAAACTAGTTCCCCGTGACTTGCAGTTTAACCCACAAACTAAGTAGCTCGTTATAGAGCATGATATGCCCTCTATAGCATGTGATTTAGTTATATAATGGGATGCTGATGAATTCTAAGTCAAATCCTAAAATATGATCCAATGAGTATGCAAAATGATCTTGAAGATCTCCCTCAAATTGAGGTGTTGAAGAAGTTGTTATAGTAAGACTACTTCAAGGTATCAAAGAAGCATGTTTTGATGTAGCCATATGATTTGAGCAAATTGAGTCCAAAATTAGATGATGAAGCAATAATTGTCAAAAGGTAATCCATGCCTTGATCCTACAATGGTTGGCTTTTAATATACTTCTTGACATTGTTTAGAATGTAGCCATCTAGATTATGCCAGTAAAGTACTTTGGCCATTAGATTACTTGTCTTCACCATACATTAACTCTCTAGATGCAACCATATATTGCAATGCATGCACTTTGTTCTCTCCTTCTTCTATTTTCTCCCTTGGGATCTTAGTCTCCTTACTAGTGACCTGGATTGGATCATTATATTGATTATCATCCATCTTGATGCATTCAGAGTGGAAAAAGTGGAGGAATCAGCTCACAAGACCATTTTTACTGTCAAGACCTAGTTTGGTGAAACAAGGCTTGAAACCTTTTGGGATTGTTTTGAGGCATCAATTTGTTTTTTTTGGGTAAAAATTTTCCTCTTTGGTGTTGCACCTTTTCATGCTATTCTACACACATATATCTTTCCAAAGGTGCAAGAAGCACATCAATCAGAGCCCGTATGCAAAATTTATGCCACTCAGAATTTGAACTTTGTGATTTCACCATCATGGTTCGAGAGGATGTTGAGTCATCCCCCATTATTCATGCAAAAAGGGGCTAGCCATGTGATTTTTATGTAAAATACTCTATAAGATTCTATATTGTAACTTTGGTTAATATTCGATGTAGTCAATGTAGGTTTTAACCCTGTATAGAAATCACCTGCAAACAAATTCTTAAAACAAAAAAATAAACAATGGCGAGAACATAAATCAAACATACACAGATATTTTCCCCTGGATCCTAGTACCAGCACTACCAAATTTATTTTTCATTATATGTTGAAGCATTCATAAACCCTAATCTATAACCTTGGATTAGAACATAACCATAGTTCCCTTGATCGGATCTACAAAATACCATGGGAAGAAAACCATCATTCCCAAAAACATGTGCAAATCCTATGCACAAAACATGGGTAGGTTCACCCACCATATTTGGGTCCACCCCACATCCTTGTGTTTGCCCAAGTATTATTGGGTTTGCATAAAAAAACAATTCTGGGAGTGTTGCCTCACACCCCATGCAGGGGGGCTATCACCCCCTTATGACTCTTCCGTTGTACCCAATGCAATGTATAACTCAAAAAGCTAGTCGTGGAAATAATATAACACACACACCAATATTTCCATCTATCATCTTGTGAGGATCGCAGGCCAACGTGAGTTAATTGTCCAAACCTTTTCACAAGCTTCGTCAAGTGATAAAGCTTCTTCTCCTCAAAAGGTGTCTAGTAAGTCATCTGATCCCCTCAAATCTGTAGTTAATGTTGTAACACTAGAAGCTAACACTCTCTACCCTCCATTTTTATTAAATTTTGAAAATTTCAATTATAATTTCCATAATTGTTTAGTCAATTTTGGTGCATCTGTAAATGTAATTCCATGATTTGTTGCAAAGAAAATAAATGCCAAATGGGACAAAAATGATGCACACATTATTTAGTTGGCCAGATCTCTTGTCGAAGCTATAGGTGAACTTAATAATGTGCTTATGATATTATCAAAATATGACTGAATTCATCAATGTATAAATATTGTAATTGTGGACATTCCAGAAGCATATGGTCTACTCTTCAGCAGAGACTGATCTACCAAATTATAGGGGTATTTTGCGACAAACTTGTCACATTTATGGCTTCCATATAAGGGAAAGAGTAACCAAATTCAGGTGGAAACCGAGCCATAGATGAAACACACTGTGACACCATTTGACAACCACAATGAGCCTGTTGATTTTGTTGATATGATCTTTGGAAACTATTTCCTGGAAGCTAACCTCAAGTCTTATCAGGAAGAACCATCACCCATTCCACCATATACACAACTGAAGGTTCTCCAGTTGGTACAAATGAATCATGTAAGAAATATATATATATATATATATATATATATATATCATATATATATATATATATATAATATATATATATATAATATATAAATATATATATATAGTAGTAATAGTAGTAGTATAGGAATCAACTTAGTAGCTCATAATATTTAGACTCTATATTTTTATGGTTCAAAGACACAGGACAACTCTAGAGTTGGTTGCATACTTACATACCCATGCAAAAAGAAGCATATCCTTTCATGTTGTTTGGAGTTTGAGTATGCTAATAATACTTCCGAATATGAAGCACTTGTACTTGGATGAAAGAAATCTATTGACCTAAAGATAAAGATTCTTAAGGTAATCGGTGACTCAAAGGTGGTTACTCGGAAGGTACAAGATACTATACATTGTGTTTCACCAAATCTAAAAAACTACTAGCACGAGGAATGGTGTTTAATTAATCATTTCAAAGCTTTCAATATTATTTGTGTTCCTAGAGTTAGAAATGTTTTAGTGGATCCATTAACAAATGCAACCGCTAGGAAGTCGCCATTGAAAAATGGTTTTTATATTGAAATTATATATAAACCATTCATGCCAGAAAATGCCACTAATTTATGTGTTTTCAATGACGACCAACAAATATTTCACTTTATGGCTAATGTAGATGTATTAAAATATGTTGCCATGGATGAGGATGAGCATGATAAGGCTTTGCAAGCTACATCCGATGCAACGAAAGGAAACATTATGCCTAAAGGTGTGGTGTCCCTAGAGAAGTTATGTGACTTGTATAATTGATTTATAGGACCAATAAACACAATGAATTAGAGCTCAAAGTTATCATTTGAACAAGTCAATCTAGGAACTCAAGAATATCCAAAGTATGTAAACCTTGGTACATGTTCTTCTTCACATGAGTAATAGTCATTTATTTGTTTATTCAAATAATACCGTGATGTATTTGCATGGACACACAACGGTTTAAATACATATGACACTTGTATTATCTAGCATGTTATTCCAATAAAATAAGGGGCAAAGCCTTTCCAATAGAAACTATGAAAGGTTCATCCAAGGCTAGAACCCCTTATCCAAAAGGAATTGAGAAAGTTTTTTGATGCTCGGATCATCTTTAAAGTCAGACATTCCACTTGGGTTTCTAACTTAGTCCTAGTTAGAAATAAGTATGGTGAAATCAGGCTATGTGTTCAATTTCCAAAATCTCAACCAGGATTTTGATAGAGTTAATTACCTAATGCCATCCATGGAACAGATCCTTCAGACGGTATCTAGATCTGAGATGTTTTCTCTACTAGATAGTTTCTCTATTTATAATCAAGTGATAGTAGTGGAACTTGACTGATTGAAGACTACCTTCACAACCAAATGGGGAACATTCACCTTCAAGAGGATGTTGTTTGGGCTTATCAACGTTGGTGATACTTTCGGAAGAGCGATAGACATTTCTTTTCATGGCCTTATTGGTCGGAGCATAGTTTTTAATTTGGATGATGTTACTATTTTTTTCCAAATGAAGATCAGATCATATCTGTCATGTAAAATAGATATTCAAGCAATGCCCAAAGTATGGGATTTATCTTCATTCCAAGAAAAGCATCTTTGGTGTGTCATAAGGGATTCTCTTAGGGCACATCATTGCTAAGAGTGGAATTAAGATTGATCTCAAGAGGGTTAGAGCCATTACACAAATCGTGTTTCCAGTGAATAAGAAGGCCATGCAGTCCTTCTTAGGGAAGATTATTTTCCTAAAAAAATTCATCTTTGATTATGCTAAGATAGTCAAGCCCATACAAGAGATGATTAAGAAAGATGTAGTATACAAATGGGATAAATGGGAGAAGGATGCTTTCACTTAGATCAAGCAGGCTATTATTGATGCACCTATATTATTTAGCCTATATTATGGCAAATATTTCCTGCTCTATAGATTTGATTTGGATTCATCGATTGCAGTCGTGTTGACTCAGAAGGATATTGAAGGAAATGAGTGGGCTATCTCTTTTATGAGCGCTAGCCTACAAGGGCCAAAATTAAATTATCCTACCATTAACAAACAATCATATGTTGTATATTTGGCGGTTAATATTTCAGGCCTTATCTATTAAAACATTACACAATCATATTTGTACCTCATCAAACAGTAAGAAAATTGTTTGTGCAACAAGATCTGGGTGAGAAAAGGGCTAAATGGATGGCCTATCTAAAATAATATGATCTCGAGTTCAAACTAGTTCATACCATAAAGGGTCATGGCTTTTGCAAGCTAGCAGCCGAAGCAAGAGATTCTCCCAAGAAAGATATTTTAGGTTGGAAGTAGGAGATAGAAATGTACAACAATGAACATGTTCCTTAGTCCACATCTACAATGCCATGGTATTTTGATTTACAACAATTTATACAGCATGGAACCTACCCATGCACTTATTGAATAACAAAAAAGAATAGTTCATTTGAAATCTCTATCTTATCAATTAGTGCATGGAGTTCTTTTCTAGAAGCACCACAATGGTGTCCTACTAAGGTGCCTTGCGCCATAGGATATAGATAAGGTACTCAAAGAATTACATGAAAGACCGACAGGTTGCCACTATGCGGGTGATACTACAACACATAAACTTACAAGGGCTAATTATTATTGGCCCACTCTATTTAAGGATGCCCACACCTATGTTTGCAAGTTCCAAGCTTGTCAGAGATGCGGTGGTCGTGATTAAAATTCCACCACCCCATTGCTACCAATAGCAGTTGAGGAACCATTCCAACAGTGGGGCATAGATGTTATCAGAGAATTTTTGTCCCCATTCATCAAAGAAACATCAGTATATCATAACAACGAGAGATTACTTAACTCGATGTTTAGAAGCAGTCCCATCAGACAAGTAAACGACTAGGAAATCATTCACTTCTTGTAACAAAGTATTATAACCAGCTTTGGCATTCATACGTCACTTGCCTATTGATGCAGGAGCATGAGGCTTGAAGACAAAAGGATTCAAATTTTATTTCAAAAATACAAAAAAAGTTTACAAGCAAAGGAGTGGGATCCTTTAGCTGTCACTTTACAAAGCTTTCTAGATAGGATTTGAGCTAAAATTCAGGGATTTGGATTATCTTGTAATTAATTCAAGTAGTTAGGCTTAGTTGAGATTTCGAGGAGAATATCATGCAGATTAGATAGGATTAGGAAGTTTTGATCCATTGATTTAGGATCTGATTGTTGTATTGACAAGTATTTATGTAAGTTTTGAATTAGTGTAAAAGGATTTGGCTGTGGAGGATTGGATGTAAAATTTGGAATATCTTTGTATTTTTGTGTATTCTGTGCATGAATAGTCAATACCGGAGGTTTGAAGTTCCTTCGAAATATTTCTGAATGTTGTTGATTTCCAGTTTGGCCCTTTAGAATTAGAGTTGTGTATAATCTTGTGTTATCGTGTTTAAATCTTCATTCACTATGTATTTAAATAACTTGAATGTATTTCGAACCACATAGTTTAGTTAGCAATATTTTGAATTCGATAGGTAAGAACTAAACTTCGCAGAAGCGCTAAAACCTTGGCGGAATGAGGAAAACCTGATAAATTCGCAAGAAACCCAAGAAAAGGTCTAAACCGTCTGATTGACGGATCCAGTAGATATAACGGTTATCATGTGCCAACAAGCGCAAGCATTAGTGAGAACATAAAAGCAATCGTCGTAGGTGAAATATATTTCTCGTGCAGTCTCAAGGTGGTAAGTTGTATTCTAAAATTTCACACAATTACACTTAGCAACCAACATGTAGCACGAGAAAACTTCTTTTCTCGCATCCTCTCGACTCATTATACATCGCACAAGATTCCACACGAGATTACGTGACAACTGTTGGATCAAGTGGAATTAATCAACGGTGGAGAATTAATGCACTAAAGGTTTGTGGTATGACGAACGTGACAAGGTTATAAACTGTAGTTATATTTACTTTTGGTTCCTTGGAAAAATAGAAGGTTTGCCATATATCGGGTAAATTTAATAGCTTTGTTATTTTAGCAGAATAACTAAATTTGGAGGTTGATGACTGGTACTCCAAAGGAAACCCGAGAAGAAGTTCCACCTGAACTTGAAGAAATCGTTTCTAGTTTTGAACGATTATCCTTAACACCTGAATCTAGATCACCATTAGTGGTATCAAAGCAACTTATTGACACTGAACATGATCTCAAAGATCAGAAAAAGAAATCCAACATGGATTTCAAAGTTGGAGGAAGACATGGTGGTGGTCGAAGAAGAGGAATACTAGTTGCAAATGTTGAAGTGTTGGAAGCTATGCAATAGATGCAAGCTAGATTAGAAGTAGTGGAAATGGGAAATCAAGGAGATGCAGATGCTGGAGATGTCAGTGAGACTGAAGTTACAGAAGAAGAGGAACCTGTAGAAGTTACTCCTGAAATGAGATTCCTTAAGTCAGTGTTGGGATCCACATCTAAACCCAGACTTGAGGGTTCAATTTATAGAGGAGGTTTAAACCCTGAGGAGTTGATAGAATGGATTAATGACATGGATAAATTCTTTGATTATGAAGAAATGGAAGAAGGAAAGGGAGTGAAATTTGCTGTCACAAAATTGAAAGGACATGCAGCACTTTGGTGGGATGGAGTGCAGGCAGAAAGAAGGAGACTTGGTAAGCAGCAAATAAAAAGGGGAATAGGATGGTGGAAAAGTTGAGAGGTAAGTTTTTTCCAAGTGAGTATCAACTTTAATTATATAGAGAGATGCAAAATCTTAGACAGAGGTCTTTGACAGTGAAAGAATACACAGAGGAATTTTACAAAGTGAACATAAGAGCTGGACAAATTCAAGATACAGATGAGAAGGTTGCAAGACACATAAATGGTCTCAGAATGGAGATCCAAGGTGAGATAAGTGTGTTGTTTCCTAAAACAGTAAAAGAGGCTTATCAGATGGTATTGAGGGCTAAAGAAAAAATCACGAGGAAGAAATTTTCCAGAAGTAGAGGTACTTTCCGAGGAAGAGGAAGTCAAGGCAGTAGAGGAAGATCTACAACACCTAGAGATGGAGCTAGCAGCAGCTCGAGTCAGCATATACTCATAGAAGGTGATGCAAGTGGTAGAAGGAGTTTTTTCAGAGGAAGAGGAGGTAGAGGCAGAGGAAGAGAAATCAGATGTTATAGATGTAATAATTTGGGACACAGAACCTATGAGTGCCCAAAAAATGCATGAACAAATTAGAGGAATGTAATTGTTTCTTAGACCGAAGAAGAAGCAGAAAAGGTGCCAGAAGAAGAAAATGTACCAGAGAAAGGGGATTCTTTGGTAGTTAACAAAGTTTTGTTAAAACCAGCAAAGGAGGTTGTTGAACTAGCACAAAGAAAGACTTTGTTCAGGACTGTGTGAAAGGTTCAAGGAAAATGTTGTCAAATGATAATTGATAGTGGTAGTACCGATAATTTGGTCTCTACAAAAGTGGTGGAGAAGTTGAAATTAAAGACAAATAAACATCCAACACCTTACAAGGTGTCATGGTTTCAAAAAGGACATCAATTGTTAGTGAAGGAACAATGTGAAGTGGAGTTGCATTTGGGCAGATACAAAGACAAAATTATGTGTGATGTGATGCCTATGGATGTGTGTCACATATTGCTGGGAAGACCTTGGCAGTATGATAGAGGAGATATGCATGATGGGAAAAAGAACACATACAAATTTGGTAAAGATGGTATTAATCATACATTGCTGCCTATGGAAGAGGAGGATGCATCAAGAAAATCTTATCCGAAGACCATATTGCTGAGTGGAAAAGAATACTTGCAACAAATTGAGGAGGATGAGGTAAATTTTGCATTGATTTGCAAACCCAAGGCAATAATTACTTCCACTAAAATTTCAGATTTTCCAATTGAAATTCAAGAGATGTTGGAGAATTATTGTGATATTATTGTAGATGATTTGCCTAATGAGTTACCACCCATTAGAAATATCAGTCACCATATAGATTTTATTCTAGGGGAAAATCTACCAAATAAAGCAGCTTATAGGATGACTCCTATAGAAAATGAATAAATCAGAAAACAGGCTCACGAATTGTTAGATAAAGGATTGATTAGAGAGCGTTTGAGTCCTTGTGTAGTGCCAATAGTGTTGGGTCCAAAGAGAGATGGACGCTGGAGAATGTGCACTGATTCAAGAGCAATCAACAAAATAACCATTAGGTAGAAATTTCCTTTACCTAGAATTGAATATTTGATGGATTGTTTATGTAATGCAAGACATTTTACAAATATGGATTTAAAAAGTGGTTATCATCAAATAAGGATTAGAGAAGGAGATGAATGGAAAACTTCTTATAACATAAATGAAGGACTGTATGAATAGATGGTAATTCCTTTTGGGTTATCGAATGCTCCTAGTACATTTATGAGGCTTATGAATGAAGTGCTGAAAGAATTTATTGGTAAATTTGTAATAGTATATCTGGATGATATATTAGTTTACATCAGATCTAAAGAGGAACATATGAGACATCTAAATTATGTCTTACATAAGCTACAACAAGAAAATTTGCTGCTAAATCTAAAGAATTGTTCATTCATGAAGGAAGAGTTGGTATATTTGGGCTTTGTTGTTTCTGCTGATGGACTAAAGATGGATCCAGAGAAGATAAAGGCAATCATAGAGTGGCCTTCAACGAAAAGTGTTTTTGAGGTATGAAGTTTCCATGGTATTGCTAGTTTTTATAGAAAATTCATAAGGAATTTTAGTAAGATCAATGCTTCTATTATTGACTGTATAAAGAAGGATAAACAACCATTTAAATGGACTGCTGAAGCAAAGAAGAACTTCCAACTGGTGAAAAGAAAGATCATTGAAAAACCTATTTTGATTTTTCCTGATTTTAATAAACCTTTTCAATTGAAATGTGATTCTAGTGGAGAAGCTATTGGCGTTGTTTTAAGTCAGGAGGATAGACCTGTAGTTTATTTTAGTGAAAATCTAAATGAGTCAAAGAAGAAATATTCTTCTTATGATAAGGAATTTTATGCAGTTGCACAATAATTGAAAACGTGGAGACATTACTTGATGTCTAAGGAGTCTATACTTTATTCAGACAATCATGCATTACAGTACATTGTGCAACAACCAAAGCTTATTCTAAAACATGCAAAATGGGTAGAATATCTTCAAAGTTTTAATTTTGTATTAAAACATATAACTAGCCAATCAAACAAGGTAGAAGATGCCTTAAGCAGAAAAAGGCATTTTAGTTCAAGAAAGTCAAACTCAAGTGTTGGATTTTGATTTTGTTAAAGAATTGTATGAGAAAGATTTAGATTTTAAAGAGGCATTTGAAGCTTGTAAAAATCTTGTAAGTGGCCAGATTTTTTCTTTCAAGAAGGATTTTTGTTTAAAAGAAATCATCTGTGCATACCAAATTGTTCTATGAGGGAAAATTTAATTAAGGAGAAATATAGTGGTGGGGATGGAGGACATTTTGGTGTAGACAAGACTTACGAGTAGTTGAATTGGTTTTATTTCTGGCTGAAGATGAGATCTGAAGTGGAGAAGTATGTTAAAAAATGTTAAGTCTGTCAGTATGCAAAAGGAAGGATCCAAAACATAGGTTTGTATGTTCCATTACCTATTCCAGATAGACCTTGGGATATGGTAAGTATGGATTTTGTTTTGGTTTGCCAAAAACTCAAAGAGGAAATGATTCAATTTATAAGACCCTGTGTAAAATTAAATGGCCCAAAAGGACTTTGTGGTGTGATGACAGATAAGTGTGACAACCACAATGCTTGGCTTTCTTGTTGTTCTCCTTCTTTTTTAGGGAAAATTCCATAGGTTGAGCTAATTCCAGATGGAAAATGCGATTTTTTCAATAGGAGAACCCTAGGGGAACCTATTTGATACGTGCCTATGCTAGTATCTAAACTACTCAACTTGGTGTAAATCTACTTGTGTTTTAATGCTTTTCCAATCTAGTAAAAAAAGGATAAGGGGAAAATTTAAGGCCAGCAAACCGATATCAGAGGTATTAAAATAATTCTCTGAAGGGTCGAATTCCTCTTCTCTCAATAAGTCAATATTTTTTTTCTGCCTCGAAAATAATAAGTGTCAATGTGTAGTTCTTTTAAAATAAATAAATAAAGGGTGAAAGAAGAGAAAGACTTCTTGCATAGGGAGGTGGAGCAAGTGACTTAGTCGGGGTACTGTCCAGGCTCGCTGGAAGCAAACCAATGTTTGTTCTCCTGAAGTGACTCCATCATGGTACTATATAGTCCTGTTGGTAGTTCAACAACACCAGAGATGAAAAATTGTACTCTAAATATCATAAACTTGTTGCGCACATTACCCTTTCCTAGATTGAAACAATTTTGTTATGGTGTATATTTTCTGTGGGTTCAACCAAGTAGAGGAAAAAGAGTTGCGCTATATAAAATTGGGTCAAAAGGGAGAAATTGAGGCAATCAATACTTTCTAAAGGTCCGACCCTTAACTGAAATTTATTTCTGGATAGAGAAGTTGAAGTTCGCCTAGTGTGTTGCCAAGTGTTGTCGTTGCTATAATATCCTCTACAAATTTCACTACATTCGAATTTTGGAGCCTACTTTATTATCATGATAAGTGTTTCCTTGGTTGTCAAGTGTCGTCTCATGTTATTTTGTGTGTTTCAAGTTTCCTTGAATGTTCTCAAGTGTCGCTATATTGGTTAGAACATCTTTAGGTGCATTTCATGGCCGTAACATCTTTGTGTTGTAAAACAAAAATTTTGGGTCACAGTCACGCACACTTCACTCGTGGTAATTGGGGAATGTGTACAAAGTGGCCTTTTGATGTATATTTATCATTTTTCAAGCTGGTATAAGTTTTCTTGATGAGTTGGTATGTGTCTTGCATGGTTTTATTTCTAAACTCATCATGTTCACCCTTCTCTCTATATGTCAAACTTAGAAAAATCTTCGGTTTAAAGTAAATGTATGACCTATATGATAAATTGAAAAAGCCAACGAATTGCAAAATGCATAGCTCCTCCATGAAGTACCAATTGATCAACCTTGGAACCAAGGAAGACCCGAAAACTGTTAATTTGGGCTTGGGGTGCTCTCCAGAAGAAAAGGTTGCATTTATCAAGCTATTAAAGAATACAAGGACGTCTTTGCATGGACATATGGAGACCTAAAAACCTTTGATACCAATGTTATGCAACATGTAATTCCTTTAGAAAAGGAGGCTAATCCCTACCAACAAAAGCTTCGCAAGATGCATCCAAGCCTAGAACCATTGGTAAAGAAAGAATTGAACAAAATGTTGGACACTAAAATCATTTTCCTGGTCAAACACACCCACTAGGTAGCCAATCTCGTGCCAGTGAGAAAGAAAAATGGAGACACCAGGCTGTATATTGATTTTAGAAAACTGAACAAAGCATTGCAAAAGGATAATTATCCTGTCCCTTCTATGGAACACATCCTTCAGTGCATTTCTGGGTTTGAAATGTTGTCCCTATTATATGGGTTTTTAGGATATAATCAAGTGTTTGTATCTAGTGGGGATCAGCTGAAGACAACCTTCAACGCTAAATGGGGCACCTATGCATATCATAAAATGCCTTTTTGACTTATTAATGCGGGCACCACATTCTAGAGAGCTATGGACATAGCTTTCCTAGGGTTGATTAACAGATCAGTAGTGGTTTACATGGATGACATCACTATGTATTCATATCACAGGAGGGATCATATTTATCACCTGAGACAGATTTTTGAAAGATGGCGAAGGTATGGAATATCGTTGAATCCCAAGAAGAGCGTCTTCACAGTCATATAAGGGAAACTATTGGGTTATATCCTCTCTAAAGAAGGGATTGTTATTGATCCTGAAAGAATAGAGACCATCATTAGAAAATTTGTCTCAGGTTTCGCGGAAATAGTGCACCCCATGCAGTTAATGATGAAGAAAGACATTGTGTATAAATGGAGTGATGAAGCTAAGAAATCGTTTCAGCAAATCAAGGAAGCCATCACAAAAGCTCCTACATTGGTCAGCCCCAATTTCAGCAAGGAAATATTCTTGTACAATTTTGCTTTTGATCTTTCATATGCCGCAATTCTCACTCAAAAAAATGATGATGGCAATGAAGTCCTTATTTCTTACATGAGTTCTAATCTCCAAGGAGCAGAACTGAACTACCCGGACATGAAGAAACAAGGCTTTGCAGTTTTTAAGGCCATAAAGCATTTCCGCCCTTATTTATTAAAGGCCAAGACTAAAGTAATCGTTCCCCATCCTGTTGTGAGAGCCCTCTTCGTGCAGAAATAAATGGGTGAACGGAGAGGGAATTGGATCATCGCACTTCAAGAATTTGACCTCAAGATTAAGCCAGCAAAGATAGTCTGAGGGCAGGGGTTGTGCGGGCTAGTAGCAGAAGCCTTGGCAGATAGAGAAGGGGCATCTGAAAAACCAGAAGTGCAGAGCATGCAAAATGAACAAGTAGAACGCATGGAGGAGTCCCTATGAATTAATGAAGCGCTGATATATGAACGTGAAGCGTCATAAGCCCTTTTGGATCCTAAGTCATGGTATTATGACATACACTTCTATCTCACACGGGTATCATGCCATAAACACATGGATGCATCACAGAGGAGAGTGCTCAGATTGAAATCTAATCAGTATCACTTGGCCAACGACACATTATACAAAAAAAATTATGATGGAATCTGGTTGAGGTGTTTGGAAAAGGATGATGCTGACCATGTATTGAAAGAAATGCATGATGGCCCAGCAAGCGGTCACTATGGTAGAGAGACCATTGCTCACAAAATATTAAGAGCTAGATATTATTGGCCCACAGTGTTTAGAGACTCGCATGCCTATGCTCGCAAATGCAAAGTGTGTCAAACCGCTATAGGACAAGAAAGAAAGCCAATTGTTCCTCTCAAGCTTGTTATGATTTATCGCCCATTCCAATAGTGGGGTCTAGATATCATAGGTGATATCACTCCGAACTCCTCATAGCAGCATAAGTACATACTCACAGCAACCGACTACTTCACCAGATGGACCGAAGCCATCCCGCTTCGGAAGGTAAATGAAAACGAGGGAATATCATTTATTGAGAAATTCATTATCAATAGGTATGGCATCCCTGATTCTCTCATATTTGATAATGCTTCTTACTTTTCATCACTGAAATTGACTAAATTTGCTACTGATAAATCAATTCACATAAGGTATGCCTCAAACTATTACCCCCAAGGAAATGGAGTTGCAGAGTCCTCAAATAAGAACCTCATACACATAATACGTAAATCTGTCACTGAAAACCATAGGAACTAGCACAACACTCTAACTAATGCCCTTTGGGTGGATAGGGTCACCCCTAAAGTGGCCTTAGGAAACTCCCCATACTTCCTTGTTTATGGACAGGAAGCCATCTTGCCTCCAAACGTTATCCTTCCCTCTTTACATCTCTTCCAAGCTTCAGGAGGAACCCCTTCAGCCTTGCTTCAAGAAAGGATTAACCAACTAATGAGGTTGGAGGAATGGAGAGATAAATTCAAAATTAAATTCAAAAATCACCAAATGATTATGAAGAGGTGGTTTGATCATCATCTGGTAGGAGAAAAAGATTACCAAGTAGGAGAGCTAGTCCTAAAATGGGACAAGTTAAATGAGCCAAAAGGTAAACACACGAAATTCCAACACTTATGGTTGGGCCCATTCCAAGTTGTGGAAAAAATTGGTCAAGGAAATTACAGGTTGAAAACTTTACAGGGAGAAACTGAAAAATTCCCTGTTAATGGCCAATATCTGAAGAGATACTTCCAATAGCCACCACATGGTGGCTACCTCCTGAATAGGTTATAATTCATTTTATTTTTGGTTTTAGTTTATTTACATTTCAGTCTTTTCCTTTCTTGTTTTCTGCAATTTTATTTTCCTTCTGTTTTGTATTATAGTCCTTTTTTAGCCAACCGATTTCGATCCTCCCATCTTGTTTTTACCTTTCTCAGATTTGCCCTCGTTCACCACCTTCAGCCTTTCCCTTCCTCCTTAACTTGCTCATGAGTCTGTTGATCCTAAGTCCATCATTACCTTGAAAATTAAACAAATTTTCAATCAGCCCATGAGAACTTGAAAATCAGCGGGGGAATCCAAACCAAAACCACTCATTGGCATTTGTTGGGAACTGGGTAAGATCTATTGCTAACTTGGATATCTGGAGCATGTAGGGGTGTCTTTATAAAACAAAAATGTGTAGATACAGCTGGACTGGCATGGAGGGACGCTGCATTTTGAATAAATCCCACTTAGACCTAGCCTATACTTGGCTGTAAGGTTTGTAGTCATTCTCCATTGGTTCCATCCACCACACTAAATTGTCCAATACTTGTTGTCTACAAGTAAATCTCCTTTCATGGGCTAAAATCACTGTCATATACCATGTGGCAAGTCCAATTGTGCTCTAGTCCTTGTGCCTAAAACTGGGAGGAATTATTTAAAAGAAAATGAAATGTCAATTCCTTATGCCAATCTGGAAGGACAGGTTGTTTGGGAAGTCGGTTAGAGTAAGGACTCTTGCTAGGTTCAGAGTACTAGTTGATACATCAAGCCCAACCTTGCTTAAGTGGTTTAAAAATATATAACACTGAAATCATATGAAAATATAACACTGAAATTCTCATATAAAGTGTAGATAAACATATCTACATAAAGTTTGATGAGAAGCAAAGAGCTGAGGTACACACCTGAACAAGGATTGACAGACCTGTGATGGCCCAGAAAGGATTTTTGAAAGTAGAAAATAGGTAAAGGAAGGTCAATAAACCCCATAATATGACCATTGGAGAATGCTTGTCAAAACCTTATCAGTAAAAAGAAGCTATTTGTCTTTATCCCACCTGAAACAATTAATGTTGAAGTGGAACCCATGCCTGTTCATTTGTACAGTTTTCATTTCAAATTTATCTTAACACCCTGATGTTTTATTGATATGAGGTTTATTTGGAAACAGAGATAACTGGTTCACCCACCTTGGTAGCAATTTTGAATGGGTCCCCTAAAGTTGATCTTCCACCTCTCCGAATGATCTGTTTTATTTCAGAGACTTTAACTCGTTGTCGAGCCAAATCTCCAATTCCTAATGATAAAGCCCCCCTTAAACGTATGCTGCATGATCCATTTATAACCCTTTCTAGTCCTTCATTCATATCCTCCATTGGCACCTTTTCAACCCTCAAAAACCTTCCATCACACCTTCATCTTCATTAGAACTCTTTATGATAGGAATACTGAAAAATATGCATAAATCACCCCTTTTTGGCCTATCGCAATTAACATTTCACGTTGCTATACTCCAGACCTGATGGAATTATTAATCATATTTAATATATATCGGGTTTGGAGCCATATCACATATCGCGATCGGCCAGGTCTAAATCTTATATATATAGCGCACCACTCTTCTGGACCCAATGGCTTTATTAACCACAATATATACATTATCGGGTCCGGAAGCCCCATCACATATCAAAATCGACGGGGTCTTAGGCCTATATACAAGGCACATCGTTATACCCCAGACCCGTCGATGATTATAGATTTGGGCATATAATACTTTAAGTTCGGTTGTACGGCCAAACGTGGGTTTTCCCATATATTCTTGAGTTTTTCATAAAAACATTGAAGTCGGGGTTTTTCAAAGGGAAGGCTTACATTGCGGACTCACTAGGATTATTAAGGGCAGTGTATATATATTATCAGGTCTGGAGCCCCAATCACATATTACAATTGGCAGAAACCAAGAGCTTTATATAAGGTGTGCTGCGATATTCTAGACCCACCGATAATTATCAATTCGGATGCATAAATTTTGAACTCTGGCTGTATGGCCCAACCACGGGTTTTCCCATGTATTCTTTTGTATTTTTGTTAAAACGCTCTGGACCCGATTTGCAAAGGATAGTGTTATACCGCAGACCCACTGATGATTATAGGCTCCAATATATAATTTTTGAATTCCGACTGTATGGCCCGGCTACAGGTTTTCATGTATATTATATTCTCGTGTATTTGATAAAACCCTTTGGTCGCGAATTTTAATGGAAAAACCCATATGGCGGACCCAATAGGGTATAGGTTCCCATCTACAATATTTCAAGTCTGATTGTACAGTCCGGCCATGGGGTTTCTGTGTTTTCCTGTGTCAAGTCCCTCCACTGTTGATCTACCCTCGTGGATCCAATGGTCCATTCCAATTTCGGGTGAACAAGCAGCTCAAGGAATACCCACTCGAAAAGTGGTATCCTCTTTCCTCCTAGCTGCTACGTGTCACTTGAATGGTGGAATCGGGGGCCTTCCTCGCAATACTAGTTACCACTCAGACCCTTTCTGAAATACCATCCAGTTATGTGTTATGCCATGATTTTCAATATAAATAGGATTCTCATTCCCGAGAGTTAATCAATGCATAAATTTAAAATCAGGGAGCCGATTCTTTCACATTTGATGTAATAAACGTTCAATGAAGGCAAGAATTATGTTTTTAAATCATTTCTATCGTATTTTCATAAGCATGACTAGTGTCTATTATCTTTGCAGGCAAGGAGTAAAGGATGCATAAGCGGATCCAGAGAACTCATATATGTGGATGTGTTTTGTTGAATGAACCGGCCTTTGGCATTCTCAGTCAGTTTCCAGGTGTTGCTTGTGTATTCTAAAACCGAAACTGCCCCAGATCTCATCATGAAGAGATGACACACAATCATCCTCTTCTAATCAACATCTACCCATTTCCCCGGGAAACGAAGCGCTCCAGTGACAGAAAATGCCCTTTACGTGTCAGCAATGACACTGATTGTTCTACATCTATGTATTTTGATCTGTATATCGAAGGAAATAGGGGAAAGGCGAAAGGGTTAAGGGAAGACCGAGAATCATCTCCAGCTACATAAATATTCCCTCCGGCTAGGAGAGGAGGGCTTTTTGTTTGGAGAAAAGCAGCTTTGATTTATTGTGAATAAAGAGGACTGTTTGGTTCAAGAATGAGCCTATTGTTTCAAATTTGTTTCCCTTTTCTCTCATATGTTTAGGATTAGTGTGTTGTTGTTGGCATGAAGATAAATGTGATTTTCTTTGTGCATGTTATTAACCACCAGTTCATGGTTGTTCTTGGTTATTTTAATGTAATTCAATAACATTGATAATTCATGAAAGGTTGTTGATTCCAGACTTTGTTAAACATCAGTTGCAAGTGTTATTTGTATGGAAAGGAATGTATATTCCTGTATAAGTAATTTCATTGTGATTAGGATTTAATACAGCCTTGTTCTTATGTGGACCAGTAATTGATTCATTTGGACTTGGGATTTATATATGATGTTTAACCTCCTTTTGTTTTTCTCTTGCAAGATAGATCAAGATAGTTAAGACTAGATTAGAGTAGCTTAAGTAGTTTAGACAGGATTTGATACATATAGGTTAGTTGTTTTATTTTGTTGATTTAATTGAAGTCTTCTTCCTAGAAGCCATATTTCAACGCGTTTAACAGTTTACGGGGTCCCTTAAAACCCATTGGAACTAGCCATTCCAATCGAAAGCAGGCCTAATTGGGGTCTATGATCGAGTTAGTTCCCCTTGTTGGTATAGTGAAATTCACCTTGTCAACACTTAGAAAATTCTTCTATGGTCAACCCTGCTTCTTCGTTTTTTGATACCTCTCATTTATTGTGCTTGGCCATAAACAGTACTCTCTCATTGGCTTCTTCTTCACTGTCACTGTCTCTATCAGATGATGAGCTATCTTCTTTAGAGAGAAAGTTCCTTTTGAATCCTTTCTTCTTTCCAATTTTTAGTTTTCTCGTAAGTAAGCATATTCTCCATCTGAAAAGCCTTCTTCATCATCTTCCTTTTCTTCACACTTGCATGTGTAGGTCTTTGCCTTTGAAGGTTGTTTGTCCTTATTAGTTTTCTTAGATGCAGCGAACCTAGTTTCTAGATGCAAAGTACCCTCTTCTTCATCAAGTCTCGTTTCATATGATATGAGAACTCCATGTAATTCCTATTTGCTGAGTTTGGCCATATTTGCACTGTACTTTAAGATCAATACCTTTGGGTTGAATCTTCCTAGTAACGTTCTAAGAATCTTTCATATAATAGTCTTCTCATCAATAGGTTCTCCCGATCCTTCCAGAGTGTTGCTTATTTCATCAATGTGTTGGAAGTATGCAACAATGTTGTCATCTTCTTTCATTCTAAGTTGCTCAAATTTTGCTCTTTAGATTTGAAGCTTTGATTCTTTGACATTTGAGTCACCTGCATATATATTCTCAAGCTTGTCCCATGCATTTTTGGCGGTTTTACAACCCAACACCTTACGATAAGCAGATTCAATAAGTCCATTGATAATAATATTCTTTTCTTTTGCATCATTAACCAAATTCTTCTTACCTTGTGCATCTGCAGTTGGTGTAAAGCCATTTTTAACAGTGTCCCATACTTTGTAACCTTGCACCAAGAGATAAACTTCCATTCTTCCTTTCCAGAGTGCATAATTATTTTCATTGAACAGAGGTACACCATTCTTGGTATGCTCCATGATCCCCTTCCAATTGTTAAACTGTTATTGAAGGAACCAAGCTATGATACCAATTGTTGGAAATACTGGGAGGGGGGGGGGGGGGGGGGG